>MU771627.1:3662-100693 GCA_026770625.1 Nicotiana glauca | reverse complement strand
TATATTTGGACTGATTGTGGACCGGGCTGCACGCCGCAGCGAATGCTACTATGTCATTGCGCTTGGGCTGTAGGACCGCTCCGGAGTCTGAACCCCCACAGTGAGCGTGGGTACCCAATGGATCGGGCTGTGCGCCGCATCGGCCATGTGCATTGCATTGCATTCATACATTGATATCTGTCTATCATTGATTTATTGTTGCTTATTGTTAAATGTGCTAAGAGGATAGTTTCAGCTTTACATTGTGGTATTTCGGGATTTCTTATTTTCAGCCATTATATATGTCTATTACCACTGAGTTGGAAGTACTCACTTTACTCCCTGCACCATGTGTGCAGATTCAGGTGTTCCGGAGACTTAGCTGAGCAGAGTCCGTCTTCCAAAGTTATATCAGAGTTGTCGAGGTAGCTGCCTGACATTCACATGACCCGACTTCTCCCCTTTATTTCAGTTTTATTTCGCATTCCAGACTTACGTATTTTCAGATATTTGTTACTCCGTTTTTAGAGGCTCTAGACTCGTGACCCCAGATCTTTTGGGAGTGTTTTTATCAGACTTCGTATTTCTCCATATTGTTTTTCTTTAAAAATTGGATTATTGTTCTAAAACTATTACATTCTCCTTAAATATTCGGTTTTGAGATTTATTGTTAAATTGAGAGCGACTGTTGGTCAGGCTTGCCTAGCTTTAGAGTTGGGCGCCATCACGACCGGGTTTGGGGTCATGACAGAGTTGGCTTGCCTAGCTCCTATAGGCGCCATCACGACTCCCAAGGGTGGGAAATCTGGGTCGTGACAAGTTGGTATCAGAGCTCTAGGTTACATAGGTCTAACAACTCACGATCAAGCTTAGTGGAGTCTGAGGGATCGGTACGGAGACGTCTGTATTTATCCCCCAGAGGCTACAGAGTTGGGAAAAGTTTCATATTTGTTCTTTCTTGTCCTGCGGTTTGGTTTCTCAATGCTAATTAAAATTCTACCCCGTTCTTTTACGAATGATGAGGTCATGTACCGCTTCTTCAGCTGAGAAGCAACACGGACCAGTGATAGATCAGCTTCATCTTCGGAGGCCTTTAGGAGGTAAAGGTATTAGGGGTGAAGGTAGAGATGCTAGAGGTGGAAGTAAGGGTATTAGAGGTGGAGGTGCAAGTATTGTTCTGGTATGTGGTAGAGAAGCTTCGATTTCATTCTGCGCCGTATCTGGTCATACCTAGTGATTCTTTGAGTGACCTGTTTATGTGTCCACGCCGGAGTTGAAAGAGTTAAAGGATCAATTGTTGGATTTTCTTGAGAAGGGTTTCACTAGACCTAGCGTTTCACTTTGGGATGCGCCGATGTTGTTTGTGAAGAAAAAGGATGGTTCAATGAGGATGTGCATTGATTACAAACAATTGAGCAAATTTCCAATAAAGAATAAGTATCTGCTGCCGAGGATTTACGATTTGTTCGATCAGCTTCAGGGTGCTAAGATATGTTCAAAGATAGGCTTGAGATCTCGCTACCAGCAGTTGAGGATTAGGGCATCTGATGTCCCTAAAGTAGCTTTCCGTACTCGGTACAGGCATTATGAGTTCTTGGTCATGTTGTTCGGGTTAACAAACGCCCCAGCAGCCTTTATGGACTTGATGAACCGAGCGTTCAGACCTTATTTGGATTCATTCGTGATAGTGTTCATTGATGATACTCTGATATACTCCCGCAGTCAGGTAGAGCATGTGCAGCATCTCAGAGTGGTTCTTCAGACTCTGAAGGATAGTTAGTTATATGCCAAGTTCTCCAAGTGTATGCTCTGGCTGAATTCAGTTGCATTCCTGGGTCATATTGTATCCGCAGAGGGTATTCAGGTTGATCCGAAGAAGATTGTGGTAGTCAAGAACTGGCCTAGGCCCACATCAGCTACAGAGATTCGGAGTTTCTTGGGATTAGCAGGTTAATATCATCGGTTCGTGGAGAGTTTCTCATCTATTGCAGCCCCGATGACTAGATTGACCCAGAAGGGTGCCCAGTTCAGATGGTCGGACGAGTGTGAGACGAGCTTTCAGAAGCTCAAGACAGCTCTGACTACGGCACCGGTGTTGGTTTTGCCCACAGGTTCAGGGCCTTATACCTTTTATTGTGATGCTTCACGTATTGGGCTTGGTGCAGTGTTGATGCAGGACGTCAAGGTTATTGCCTATGCTTCGAGGCAATTGAAGATTCATGAGAAGAACTATCCAGTGCATGATTTAGAGTTGGCAGCTACTGTTCACGCCTTGAAGATTTGGAGGCACTATTTGTATGGCGAGGCATGTGAGGTGTTCACTGACCACAAGAGCCTTCAGTACTTGTTCAAGCAAAAGGAATTGAATTTGAGGCAGAGAAGGTGGTTGGAGTTGTTGAAGGACTATGATGTCACCATTTTATATCATCCGGGGAAGTCCAATGTGGTGGCCGATGCTTTGAGTAGGAAGTCAGCCAGTAGACGGTCTATAACAGTTTTACGATTCATCTAAGATGTCCAATATTTCTTCTCTGATATGCTTGACGTCCGGCGAATACAAGCCTAGACCTGCATCAGGATCGGTGGAGTTAGGTTCACCTCTGGCTCCGGGTTAACTTGGTTTGACTCGTGCGAGTTGATAACTGCCTCATCCTCCTCCTCTGTATGCAATCGCTTTGACTCGGCCGAGGCGGATTTCGAGTCTTATCGGGATCGCTTGTTACGGTTTATCTCGGCTTTACCCACTTCCATAAGGTGAATGTAATATTAGGAATAAGATTGATGTAAGGATGATATTTTGGTAAAAGCAAAACAGAAATGAAGGGTTGGTTGAAGTGAAATGAAAAAAATATACAAAATAGACTGTTACTATATAAAAATATAAAAAATAGAATGTCATTATACAAAAACTATACTAAATAGACTGTCATTATACAAAATAGACTGTCATTATACAAAAATAGACTGTCATTATACAAAAAATATACTAAATAGACCGTCACTATACCAAATATATACTCAATTGACTGTCACTATACAAAAAATACGAAATAGACTGTCATTATATAAAATAGACTGTCACTATACAATAAATATACAAAATAGAGTGTCCATATACAAAAAATATAAAAAAATAGAGATTTCGGGCTATTAGATGTAGTATGTTTGGGCCGGAGGGCCATTTTCTGTCAATGGGCAAAAATATGAGCTATTAAAATTTTGAGGGGCTATAGAGGGTAATTTTCTCGATAATTAACACCCAAAATCCAACTCCCAAACCTATTATGCTATTTCAACATAAACTAAATTAGTTCCATCATCTTGAGTAGCAAGCCACACTATATGTCACGGCCCAAAATTCACTAAGGATCGTGATGGCGCCGGACATCGTTGTTAGGCAAGCCAATCATAAAAAAATAATTAAATTCTCATTTTAAATATTTTCGAAATCACTTCTTTTATACATTTAAACAATACATAGTAAATTCCACTGAAATAAAAAAATAAAGCATTTAACAGCTTTTAAAATTTTCGAATAAACCCATAGACATCCCAGAACCCAGTGTCACAAGTGCATGAGCTATTTCTAGGAAGCAATACGATACAACAACTGTTCGGAATACAATGGACAGAAAGTAAATATAATATGTTGAAAGAGTCTATACTAGCTGCGGGTCACCTCGAGAAATGCAGCTCACCTAGTCCCCGTATCATCCACGCTGCTACGCCCAATAGGCCACTAGAAGTACATGTGCCTGTGCAACAAAAATGCATAGCAAGTGTAGCATGAGTACGAAAATAACGTGTACCCAATGAGGATCCCATCTAATCTCGAAGAAGTAGGGACGATAGGTCGACTTCGACACTTACTAATGCTCCAATAATGGTATATCAATAATATGTTAAATCGTGGATTTTATACACACGATTATAATCCAATAGGATGAAGCAAGTAAACAATTATTTCTTTTATAGGAAACTTTCCAAATTTCTTTTCATCATTTATACAAATATTCACAAGCAGGGAAGAGGCTATAACAACTTTAATAAGTTCAAGGAGAGCAATACAAGCATGCGCAAATTATGCCGAGGACGTACGACCTGATCCAACAATATTTAAATTGTGCACTGCCAGAGGGTTGAATGGTGCGAACCATTGATGCATCTATTTAATCTACCGAGGTGTTCGGCCCATTCCAGAATTTAAACACACATAGACAGTCAATCAAGAAGTCATCAGGAAACAATTATCCGAAGAAAACCAATTCTCTTTTAACGATTTAGAAAAATGACGTTTAATTATTTTTAGAAATTTATTTACCAATTCGGTAGGATTTAAGCAGTTCAATTGCCAATAAAGTTGCAGATATTCCAAGTATAGCATGCTTTTGGGTCATAGACTATCCGAACTTAAACATAATAGTAGCTACGCACAGACTCTCGTCATCTCGTGCATACGTACCCCCCACAAATAGGAGCACAAATCCAATTAATTCACCTATGGGGATAATTTTCTCTTACAAGGTTAGAAAGTAGACTCACCTTGCTCCGAAGATCTATAACCGACATTCCACGCCATTTCGAAGAATCGAATCGATACTAAATGCTCCAAAGCTAGCCAATAATTATGCAAATCCATTAATATAGGCTCAATTACTCATTACAATCCAATTTATAATAATTTTTAACCCCGATCGAAAAGTTGGCAAAATCGCCCTCGGGCCCACGTGCCCGTATTTCGAAATTTTTCAAAGATAAACTTTACCCATAACCTCACAAACTCAAATATATAATTTACTCTCTATTTCATACCTAAAATCGTGATCAAATTCCAAGAATATCAATTTTCTAGGTTGTCCTCAAACCCCCAAATTTCTACCAATTTACATGCTAAAATCCATACATAATTGATATATTTAACTCAAGATAGGTGGGATTAGCTTACCTTGTCGTTGATTTTGAAAATCCCCTCTTGAAACCCTCCAAGGATCGTCCAAGACAAGAGAAAATAAGAGAAAATGGCCCAATCCCGATTTTTAAAACACTCACTGCCTCCAGCTCTTTCCGCACCTGCGGTCCGCAGGTGCGAGACCAAATGCTGCTTCTGCAGTCCGGGGCTCCCCAGCCCATTCCGCTTCTGTGCCCTCTCTACCATAGATGCGGTCCCGCATCTGCGGCAAAACGACCGCATCTGTGGTCCCAGCTCTCTTCTGCCAATACCGCATCTACTACCATAAGGCCGCTTCTGCGGCTCCGCACCTGCGGCCCTTTTCTTGCAAGTGCGGTTACACCAGCAACCAGCAACTTCAACTCTTCTTCAAACTCGAAATTTGATCCGTTAACCACCCCGAATCTAACTGAGGTCCTCGGGACCCCAACCAGTCCCAAAACACATTACGGACTTGCGTTCTGTAAGTTTAACCCCCGCATAACACTTCCCACACGTCCTTCCTCCTACTTTGCTGCTCAGTTGATGCCTTAGATCTAAATCTATCTTGGTGGCATTTGAACCAACAGACCGCTACTCAGTTTTGAACCTTTATGAAAGTCATCCTTCTCGAGTCGTCAATATTAGGAAAACACATCAAATCCTGAACCATCGCACCCCGCGATCTCTGACAGCCATTTCTCCAATATTATTTTACAATATCTTGCCCTAAAGGCGAACTACAGAAAACCATAACACCGGCGAACTTAACACATACCATCGAGGACAACGACACTACTTCGCAGATGAAAATTCCACCACACCCGGAAATACTAAGTCTCATTACGCCATCACCCCAAATCTGGACATTCATAGGCCAATTGCTTTCCCTCCGCCAGAAGTGAAATGTCATATCTCTGAATCGTGCACTGAGTAGATTTCTTTTCAACTCATTCACCACCCCAACACATAGGCAAGTACCCTGTCATCATATCAATATTGTGTGATAACTATTCATGAGCCACCATAGCAACCTGTGCATAGTCTCAAAGCTCTCCGGAATACTGTTACTAAGCTGAAATGACAAAATATCCTTCCCAAGGCAACGACAATAGCCCAATCAACCATGCAGGGGGAAAAACCCCGATCCACATTGGTAGTACCATCACAATTCTTCAATTCTCGATTTATAATAAGCAGTTCACATCGCGTAAGATTGAGTAGGAAGGAAAAAAGGGCATAAGCCTTAAGGAATCAAATCGCACAATGAGGAATCAAGAAGGGAAGTAATCCTAACAGCCTTGTAGCCTCCCGAAGATAAGTACAAACGTCTCCGTACCGATCCGCGAGATTCTACTAGACTTGATCATGACTCGTGAGACCTAAGGGAACCTAGTGCTCTGATAATATGTTGTCATGACCCAAAATACAATAAGGATCGTGATAGCGCCGGACATCGCTGTTAGGCAAGCCAATCATAAATACATAATTAAATTCTCATTTTAAATATTTCCGAAATCACTTCTTTTATACGTTTAAACAAGACATAGTAAATTCCACTAAAAATGAAGCATTTAATAGCTTTTAAAATTTTCGAATAAACCCATAGACATCCCAGAACCTGATGTCACAAGTGCATGAGCTATTTCTAGGAAGCAATACAATACAACAACCGTCTAGAATACAATGGACAGAAAGTAAATACAATACGCTGAAAGAGACTATACTAGCTGCGGGTTGCCTCGAAAAATGTAGCTCACCTAGTCCCCATATCATCCACGCTGCTACGCCCAGTAGGCTACTAGAAATACATGTGCATGTGCAATAAAAATTCACAGCAAGTGTAGCATGAGCACAAAAATAACGTCTACCCAATGAGTATCCCATCTAATATCGAATAAGTAGAGACAAGAGGTTGACTTCGACACTTACTAATGGTCTAGTAATGTTATATCAATAATATGTTAAATCAAGGATTTTTATAGACATGATTTTAATCCAATATGATGAAGCAAGTAAACAATTATTTCTTTTATAGGAAACTTTCCAAATTCCTTTTCATCATTTATACAAATATTCTCAAGTCGGGAAGAGGCTATAACAAATTTAATAAGTTCAAGGCAAGCAATACAAGCATGCGCAAATCATGCCGAGGACGTAGGGTCCGATCCAACAATATTTAAATTGTGCACTACTAGAGGGTCGAATGGCACGAACTATAAATGCATCTATTTAGTCTACCGAGGCGTTCGACCCGCTCTAAAATTTAAACACACAGACAGTCAATCAAGAAGTTATCAGGAAACAATTATCCGAAGAAAACCAATTCTCTTTTAACAATTTAGAAAAATGAAGTTTAATTATTTTTAGAAATTCATTTACCAATTCGGTAGGATTTAAGCAGTTCAACTGCCAATAAGGTTATAGATATTCCAAGTATAGCATGCTTTTGGGTTCTAGACTACCCGGACTTAAACATAATAGTAGCTATGCACGAACTCTCACCACCTCGTGAGTATGTAGCCCCCACAAATAGGAGGACAAATCCAATTAATTTACCTATGGGGACAATTTCCTCTTACAAGGTTAGAAAAAAGACTCACCTCGCTCCGAAGATCCATAACCGGCATTCCACGCCCTTTCGAAGACTCGAATCGATGCTAAACACTCCAAATATAGCCAATAATTATGAAAAACTATTAATATAGGCTCAATTACTCATTACAATCCAATTTATAACAATTCTTAACCCCGATCGAAAAGTTGGCAAAATTGCCCTCGGGCTCACGTGCCCGGATTCCGAAATATTTCGAAGATAAACTTTACCCATAACTTCAAAACCTCAAATATATAATTTAATCTCTTTTCATACCTAAAATCATGATCAAATTCCAAGAATATCAATTTTCTAGGTTTTCCTCAAACCCCCAAATTTCTACCAATTTACATGTTAAAATCCATACATAATTGATATATTTAACTCAAGATAGGCGGGATTAGCTTACCTTGTCGTTGATGTTGAAAATTCCCTCTTGAAATCCTCCAAGGATCGCCCAAGCCAAGAGAAAATGTGAAAAAATGGCCCAATCCCAATTTTTAAAACACTCACTGCATCTAGCTCTTTCCGCACCTGCGGTCCGCAATTGCGAGACCAAATGCCGCTTCTGCGGTCTGGGGCTCCCCAGCCCATTCCGTTTCTGTGCCCTCTCTATCTTAGATGCGGTCCCGCATCTGCGGTCCCAGCTCTCTTCTGCCAATACCGCATCTGCGACCATAAGGTCGCTTCTGCGGCTCAGCACCTGCGGCCCTAGTCTTGCAAGTACGGTTACACCAGCAACCAGCAACTTCAGCTCTTCTTCAAACTCCAAATTCGATCCGTTAACCACCCTGAATCTACCCGAGGCCCAAGGGACCCCAACCAATCCCAAAACATATTACAGACTTGCTCGAGGCCTTAAATCACATCAGACAATGCTCAAATCATGAATCGACCTCCAATCCAAGCTTTATGAATGTTAGAATTTCAAACTTCTACTTTCAATGTTTAAACCTATCAAATCACGTCCGATTGACTTTATATTTTGCACACAATTCATATTCGACATTTCGGACCTACTCCAACTTTTGAAATTGGAATCCGACCCTGATATCAAAAAGTCAAGCTCTTGGTCAAACTTCTCAAAACCTTTAAATTTCTATCTTTAGCCAAATGACTTCAAAATGACCTACGGACCTCCGAATTCACTTCCGATCGCGCTCCCAACTCCAGAATCGCCATACGGAGCTATTCCCAGACTCAAAATTCCAAACGGACATCGATAGCACTAAAACGTACTTCAACCCAAACTTATAAAATTTCTTCCAAAATGCTAACTTCCACAATAGGCACCAAAACGCTCCCGGATCCAAGACCCGATCCGTGCATACGCCTAAGTCTGAAATTATCATACGAACCTACTGGAATATTCAAATCCCGATTCCGAGGACGTTTACTTTAAAATCCAATCTTAGTTAATTCTTTCGACTTAAAGCTTCCGAAATGAGAATTCTCTTTCCAAATCAACTCCGAACTTCCCGAAATTCAATTCCGACCATGCGTACAAGTCATAATACCTGAAATGAAGCTGCACATGGCCTCAAACTGCTAAACAGTGTGCTAGGGCTCAAAACGACTGGTCGGATCGTTACACGATATTTGATATTACTTCTCGCATAATTTAAATTTCTCATATTAGATCGTCTAAAGAGGATCTATTCTTGAGTTCCAACCTAATATCTTTCCGCTTGTGTGATTTAGAGCCTGTTTGGCCAAGCTGCCAAAAATTACTTATTTTAAAAAGTACTTTGTTTTCGGAAGTGCTTTTTCCAAAAAAAAAAGTTTATATTTGGAAAATTCATTTAAGAAGTACTTTTTGCAACATTTGATAAAACAAATATGGTTGGGCCAATCTTTCTAAAAAGTCATTTTGAGTGTTAAATTGAAAAAAAGAATAGTACCAAGGTCTTATAATATTTTAAAGAGAAAAATAAACTTAAATATTATCCTAAGAGACTTTTATTATTTTTTATTTTATTTAATTAAAATATAAAACATAAAGTAAACATACATATTAAGGATTTAAATCAGTATACCATATATAGTTATACCAAAGCATAATATTAACTGGTATAGTTACTTTTTGTCATCATTTAGTATGAATTAGAAGTCTGTTCCATAAATTATTATATATTGATAATCAACCATAAAATAATAAGCAAAATCACTCACACATGATTATCACAACGCAATCTCTATTTCAGACTGTATGTCGCCCAAAACCGTTATTAGGCAAGCCAACACTAATCAAACTAGTGGTTTTCCGTTTAAAAAAAATAACTGAGTGGATATTACTTTCTCATTTATTAAAAGATTTAGAAAATCTGTAAATGGAACACAATTAAACGGAAGCATATGAGTACAAATCGTAATCATGTAAACAAATCCAAAATCATAAGTCTACTAGTGTGTGCCAAGACCTGGTGTCATAAGTTTGTGGAAAATCTACTAGAATATACAAAAGAATGCTAGCCTACTATAAAGAAAAAATATAACATAAAGATGACTCCAGTTGCTGTAGAACGGCTCAAAAGACAGCGCACTGTGAAGTCTCGAGATGGGGGTCAAATCCGTGCACCAGACTGGTGACCAGATGCACCTGCCTCAAATCCTATACAATTAAGTACAGAAGTGTAGCGTGAGTATATAAAATATGTACCCAATAAGTATCTAGTCTAATCTCGAAGAAGTAGCGACGAGGGGTCGACTCTGACACTTATTAAGGGCCAGCAATATAATAATATAAAATTATAATTAAGCATGAGATACAGGGATAGCAATAAAACTCAAAACAAGAAATAACTGAACAGTTCTTTCATTATATTTGAGAACCTAAAGCACTTTTTTCGTTTAAAACAAACGATCTCTGTAACAATGAATTTATACAGGTTATAAAAAGGACTTCCAGTTCTATTATCACACACGAATTCCACCGAGAACGTTTGGCATGATCCAACATAAATATAAACTATGCACTGATGAGGGTTGAATGGCCCGAACCATAGATGTATCTAATTACCTCGCCCGCGAATTATTGATGCGACGTGGTCAAATATAAATTTTTCAATAAATCATAACCCTTTCTTGATTCTTTTCAAAATAAAGACAATTCAGCTTGAAGCTTTTAAATCTTTGGAAATTCTCAACTTAATTCAATTTGTTACAATTGATAAATATAATCAAATAACGGTGTCCACAAAGCATGGAGTAAATCTAAAACTACCCAAACATAAACAGAAATAGTAGCTACGTTCGGACTCTCGTCACCTCGTGCGTACGTAGCCCTCCACAAATAATAACATATATTAATTGAGTTCACATATGGGGTAAATTTCCTCTTACAGGGTTAGAAAAGAGACTTAACTCGTCTCAAAGCCTACTTCCAAATTCAAGAATGCGCTCAAACCCTCAAATCGGAGCCGAACAATCCAAAACTATTCAAATAGTGTAAAAACTAATCAATGTATGTTCAAAAGTTCATATTCTAACTATTTAAGAGATTGTCCAACCCTAAATGTAAGGTTTTTAAAATTCACTCCGGGGCCCACGTACCCGGATTTCAAAAAAAATTTCAAGAAAGTTATCATCCATAACCTTAGGAACATAGATATAAGATTTTCACTAAGTTTCATAATCATTTTCGTGGTAAAATCTCATTTTTATCAAAACCCTAGATTTTTACCTAAACCCATAATTTTCACTAATTTACATGTGATAATCTACCCATAAACTATGTATTCTACTCACATTGTATAGGAATAACTTACCTCAAAGTGCTAGGTGAAATCCCCTCTCTAAGAGCTCCAAGAATCTCCCAAGACGAAATAAATGAGCTCAAAAATGCCTAAGCCTCGTATTAAATGAAGTCTACTGCCTCCAGCGATTTTTGTACCTGCGGTCATAGGGCCGCATCTGCGCCCTCACTTCTGCGGGAAAAGGTCCGATTCTGTAGAACTCCCCCGGGCCGGCTGGCGTCACATCTGCGGATGGGTTTCTGCTTCTGCAGTCCCGCTTCTGCGGAGGATGTGGCGCTCCTGCCGAAACTGGGCTGCCCTTCCTTGGCTACTTCTGCGAGGCTTGGCTCTTACCCAAGCGCAGGTGCAATTATGACAGATCTGGGGAGCTTCAGATCTTGCTCCAAGTTTCCAACTTGGTCCGAACCTCGTCCGATTGACACTCAGGGGCCCCCGGGGCCCTGCCCGAATATACCAACAAGTTTGGAATCAAAAAACAGACTCGCTCGAACTCTCAGAATGCCCAAAACAATATTAAAATTAAGAATCACACCCAAAAACCAATTGAATCAATCTTAAGAACTTCAAGTTCTTTAATTTACTTCCAATGCGCCGAAGCGTACTTAAGCTACTCAGAATGACAATAAATTTTGCATGCAAGTATTAAATGAAATTGCGGAACTGTTACCGATCTCAGATTATCGTTTGGACCTCAATATCACTAAAACCCGCTCCAAAACAAATTTAAGGAACTTCTAAAACTTTCAAGAACTAACATTCACTATTAGGTGCCAAAATGCTCCCGAGTCATCCAAAACCCTATCCGAACATACGTCCAATTCCGAAATTATCATACGAACCTATTGGAACCATCAAATCCTGATTCTGAGGTTGTTTACTCAAAATGTTGACCGAAGTCAAACTCATCCTTTTAAGCCAACCTTAAGGAACCAAGTATTTCGATTTCAACCCCAACCCTTCCAAATCCTGAACTAACCATCCCCGCAATTTGTAAATCAGTAAAAGCAAGTATGGAAAGTATCATTTAGGGGAATAGGATTCTAGAAAGCAAAACGACCGGTTGGATCATTACAATGATAATATTTCTCAATAATTTTTTCTCTAATTCTATCACACAATGCCTCCATATTAGTTGCATATTTGCCTTGCATTTCTAAAGGAATACCAGAAGGCCCATTTCCTTCCTCATAATAGTTTAATTCCTTATCCGTAGAAGAATATTGTCGGATGAAATTATATATAACCATGTTAGTTTTAGCATGATGGTTCTAAGAGAAAAACTTGAAACATGACATTGAGCGTAATAGAAATAATTCTAAATATATAAAAAAAAATTATTATTTTCGTAAAACAATAATCAAGTATGTTTAAATTCATATTCAAAAATTATTAACAACACATCATGCATAATTTGATTTTTTTAAAATTTAAATTTAAAAAAAAATTAATTATTACTTAACCTAACTAACTTTGTCCTAAATTTCCAAGTGACCTATTGTAGCGACCCAACCGGTCGATTTGAGTATTTTAGCTCTGATCCCCTAAATTATGCTTCTTCTATGTTATATTGTAGTTATGTGACTTGCCGTGGTGCGTTTTGTCGGGTTTGTGAGAGTCTCGGACTGATATGGGACACATATTACCTAAGTTGAAAGTTTAAGTTGTAGGAGTTGAACATAGTTTGACTTGTGTGAAGATGACTCTGAAATAGAGATTTGACTGTTTCAATAGCTCCGTAGGATAATTTTAGTCTTAGGAGCGTGTTTGGATATTGATTTAGGGGTCCGTTGGTCATTTCAGCGTTAATTGGCGAAAGTTGGAAAGTTTGACTAGGAGTGATATTTTTTATATCGGGGTCAGATTCAATTTTGAAAGCTGGATTAGGTCCATAACATTATTTATGACTTGTGTGCAAAATTGAAGGTCAATCGGACTTGATTTGATTGGGTTCGACATCCAATGTAGAAGTTAAAAGTCTATAAGTTCATAAGGCTTGAATTGGAGTGTGATTCATGTTTTTTTTATATTCTTTGATCTTATTTGAGGACTCGACTAAGTTTGTATCATGTTTTATAACTTGTTGATATATTTGGTTGAGGTTCTGGGGTCCTCAGGTGGATTTCAGATGGTTATCGGAATGAAATTTGATTTAGAGTAATGGCTGAAGTTCTAGTTTTTCTCTGGTCTGGTTTCCTTCTATGCGATCGCATGATTTGGTCCACTATCGGGAAGGGATTTGTATAGCTGATGGATTTTACTCAACGCGTCTTCTGAGAGGGGGATGTGATCGCAGAGGTTTGGCTTACAGTTAATCGCGAACGCATTGTATAGTTCGCGTTCATGAAAAAGAGTTAGCGAAGCTGGGACTGAGGTAGTTGTGCTACGCTATCACGTAGCTTGTGATGCGAACAAGATGTTGAGGCAGTATTGTTATCCGCATTCGTGAGTGCTTTTACACGATCCCGAAGGGTTAAGTTGAGCTTGGCAGAAATTGTCTTACACAACCATGACTGTATTTTCGCGATTGTGATATGTAAATAACTAGATAGCAGCCTTAAGTTTCAAAATCGATGGTTTATTTCATACCTCACAATTTGGACTTAGAGAACTCGATTGAAGGCGAAATTTTGATGGATTTTCAGAGGGATTGTTGGGATAAGAGTTCTTAACTCGATTTTTATTAAATTTCACTAATCTATCACTGATTTCATCATGTAATTAGGGATTTGAAGTGGAAAGATTGGGGGAAAGTATAGAAGTTCTTAGACTAAATATTTAAGTTTTGAAAGGAGAATTAAGGTTGGATTTGAATAATTCTTGCGTGGTTGGACTCGATATCGAATGGGTGTTTAGATTTTATAATTTAAGTCAGGTTCCGATAGCGAGCCCGAGGTGATTTTTTGGAGAAATTTTTCGATTCTTTGCTAAAATCATAATTTTATTATTTAAATTAGTTTCCTATAGTTATATTTATAGTATGAAATTGTTTTGGCTAGATCCGAGCCGTTCGGAGTTGAAAAATCTAGGGAAAGGCTTCTAATTGATTGATTTAGCGTGGTTTGAGGTAAGTGGCTTGTCTAACCTTGTGGGAGGGGAATTTCCTTAGGATCTAGATTTGTTGTGATAATTGTGATATGTGAAAATCGTGTACGCAAGGTAACAAGTGTGTACATGAGCTAAATGTGAAATTTCCGCTTTTTAGCTATGTAGTTTACTTTCATGCTTTAATTGAGTTGTTTTAACATGTTGTAATCATCACACCTAGTCTAATTTCACATGTCTACTTGCCTTATCGCTTATTTGCAACTTGTACTACATATTTAGTTGAACTACTTTCTTTCTTAATTCCATATTCATTATTTAACTGTGGGATTCTTTACTTGAAATTTTCCATCCTTGAAATACCTTGCTGTTGAGTTTGGGTTGAATTGCAAAGGTCGTGGTTCTATTGAGGCAAAGTGTAAGTTGTGAAATATCATTTTTCTTGAGTTCTTATGTTTTGGAATTTGTGTTATTATTGAGAGGATTGTTTGGCTATTTGCACGAGGTTGCTGATATGTTGTTGTTACTATTTGCACTAGGTTTCTACCGTACCATTGTTACTATTGTTATGCATACGGTGGTATAAGGTCTGGGCGTTAAAACACATGCCGTGAGATAAGGGGAGCTTGATACGCATGGCTAGTAGGGGAACTACTAGAATCTATACAATGTGATAAGGTGTGCTAAAACGCAGGTTGCTATTTCAAAAAAATAATTTTTTAAAACTAAATGTAAAGTCTCCCGCGGTGATATAAGGAAAGGCCGTGAGTTATTTTTATGATTTGGGACTACGAGGCGGTACCTCGATAGGGCCCCTATTGATCTTTCTCTATTTGTTGTATTTTTTTGGTTATTGTTTCCTTAACATGTAAAATCCTTGTTTCCTTTCGTGTTGCATTAACTGCCTTGTTTCAGTGTTGTTAACTTTTTGTAGATTCTTTATTGTTTCACTTCCTTTGTCATTATCGTATGTCATATATGTTGTTCTCTTATTTTCTCCAGTAGGGCCTTGACCTGACCTCGTCACTACTCTACCGAGGTTAGGCTTGGCACTTACTAGGTACCATTGTGGTGTACTCATAATATGCTTCTGCACATGTTTTGTGCAGATCCAGGTACATCTTATCAGTCCCGGTACTAGCGCGCTGTGCTTACTTTTGGAGACTTCAATGGACACTTGCCTACCTCTGCAGGCCTCAGAGTCCCCCTTCTATCCTGTTCTTCCTTAGTTCTTTATACTTTTATAGACAGTGTTGTATAGGATTTTCTAGCACTGTATCTAGAGCTTGTGACTTATATTTCACCAAGTTTTGGGGAGTTGTACGCATTGTGTTTATAGATTCTATTTATGAAATTATTTGAGTTTTGAGATTCTAAGTTTTATTCAATGTTTCCGCATAATGTTATGCTTACCTAGTCTTAGAGACTATGTGCCATCACGATATTCTACGAAGCGAATTTAGGGTTGTGATAAGTTGGTATCAAAGCTATAGGATTATAGGTATTATGAATCATAATTAGGTTTAGTAGAGTCACGTGAATCGGTACGGAAACGTCTGTACTTATCTTCGGGAGGCTATGGAACTTTTAGGAAAAATATTCACTTCTCTGATTCCTTATCGTGTGAAATTGTTGTCTTCGAATTTCTAAATTTCGTTCTATTCTCTCATAGATGGTGAGGACATGAATAGCCGGATCAGATGACTAGACACCCGCGCCCCTGCTAGAGTCGCGAGAGGTTGGGGGCTGGGGCAGAGGCCGAAGACGTCTACATAGTGCAGCCAGAGCACCTGCACAAGCTGCTACATAGGAGCCACCAGTAGCTCAAGCTGGAGAGCAGGCATCTGAGACGCTTGTTACTACACCAGCACTCTAGGAGACTCTCGCTAAGTTTCTGAGCATGTTCGGCACTTTAGCTCAGGCAGGGTTAAATCCCACTTGCTCCTGCCACATCTTAGGTCGAGGGAGGAGCACAGACTCCCACTTCTTGTACCCCGAAGTAGCGTGTCTAGGTTGACTAGGTCCTAGAGTTCATACCAGTGCAACCAGTCTTCCCAGTTTAGCCCGAGGTTAAGGAAGCAGATTTTGAGGGAGAGCAGCTCATGCTCGAGAGGTACAAGAAGTACCATCCTCCTACTTTTTGTGGCCTAGCATTAGATGATGCCCAGGGTTTTCTTGAGGAGTGCAACCGTATCCTTCATACTATGGGTATTGTGGAGTCTAGTGGGGTTTATTTCACTACGTTCCAGCTTAAGAGAATGGCGAGCATACGAGTTGGGTAGTACGGCTGAGGCGGCTTCACTCACTTGGACTCAGTTCTCGGATATATTCTTGAAGGAGTTTGTTCCCCAGAGTCTCAGAGATACATAAAGCATAGAGTTTGAGCAATTGCGCTAGGGTTCTATTACCGTATCAAAGTATGCAGTCCAGTTTAGTGATTTGGATAGGCATGCACCAGCCTTGGTTGCTACTGTTAGGGAGCGAGTCCCTCGATTTATTGAGGGACTCACCCCCGGTATCAGATTTAGCATGGCCCGAGAGTTGGAGATAAACATCGCATACCAGCAAGTAGTGGGGATAGCTAGGAGATTGGAGGATATGTAGACTCGGGAGAGATAGGAGAGGAAGGCCAAGATGCCTCGAGATTCTGGCACATATAATGGTAATCGTTCCCCAGTTACAACTCGTCATGGTAGGGGCTATGTGAGTCACCCTATTCATTCAGCACTTCCAACCTCGAGCGGTATTCCGACCACTCCTAGGCCTCAAGATCCCTATCATGTTCCACCATTTTCTAGTGCACCTCCTACACGTGGTCCTTTCAGTGGTCAGTCCAACCGATCAGGCCCGAGCCAGCAACAATGGCCTCGTCCTCTGAGAGCTTATTTTGAGTGTGGTGACACTGGTCATATGGTGAGGGATTGCCCCGAACTCAGAAGGGGTGCACCTCCACAGACTACTCAGGCTCTGCGTATTCCACTGGTTCCTTAGGCTTCTTAGTCCATAGTGGCTACACTAGTTGCCACTCCACCTGCACAACCAGTGATCTTGCCCAAACTCACACCACAAATAGGTAGTGAGGCGGTCGAAGAAATAATAAACCCAACACGAGTCGGGATCGAATCCACATGGAGCTAGAATTTGGATTAGATAGATAACTAGAGCTAATATATGATGTGCCTTAGATTGGACTTCCACATATTTAGTGGTTGTTTTCTATTTCTACTTTTAGCTAAGGATTGCAAATAATAACTAGAAGACAGTGTTTTTGGTTTTGAGTGTTTTTCAAATGATAAAGGAAATCTAGGGTCATGACCTCCACCTAGGTGGCTACCTAACGGGTTGTAAACTATAGGGCACGTTTGATTTATCGGGTTCATCGTATAGCAAACACACGCAATTGCTCACTCTATACCTCTCGGTAGTTTGAGTTATTTTGTCCAATTTGGTTTTCTCAAGCCCAAATGGGTATCTGCACAAATCAAGTGATATATGCTCAATTCGGGTCTTACTATCTCTAGATTTGACCCTTTAATTTGGGCTATCAATTTCTTGAATTCACCCCAATTCTTTGCTAGCCAAGTTTTCCTAAACCTAGTCTTTCTTTCTCAAGCAAAGATTAGTAGCCCGTTTGGATGGGCTTGCTTCAAGTGACTTTTAAGCCAAAATAGCTTTAAATTCTAGCTTTTAGCTTTTAGCTTTTGGCTTGTTTTTATCATTTTAGCTTAAAAATAAGTTCTTAAAAGCACTTTTTTACTTTATCCAAACACTACAAAATGACTTCAAATCTATTTTGGCTTAAAAACACTTTAAAAAGCCAATCCAAATAGGCTCTAGGTCAGAAAGGCATGAATCAATGTTTGCAACCATTAATTTTAGAATTTAAGCATAAACAAGGCTATATATCACCAACCCAATCTTAAACCAGCCGTAAAATAAATACTCATTAAGTATCCACACTAGGGTTGAGCCATAATCCTAGCTAAAGATTTAACTACTCATGAAAAATAAAGAAATACAAAAAGAAATTAAGATAGAATGCATAATCATAGATTAAACAAGGCAAATCTAGTGTTAAGAAGTCAATCTATTACAAAATTACTTAAAGGAGAAAAGAAAAACGTTCAGGTGCACCTGTGCAAACCAAACTTTACCTAAAAATGACAAAAAGTTGTATTTATACTAAGCTAAAGATATCTGACAAAAATGCCCCTACAGAGGTTATGCGGCCGCATAATTTTGATGCGAACCACAAAATGGCCTTATGCAACCGCAAAATTCTGGTGTGGCCCTCACACTTGAGAAGTTGGGATTGGAACTTGAGGTCTTCTGCGGTCCGCATAAAAATGGTTATGGCCACACTGAGGATTCTGCAGCCGCACAAAAGTGATGCTCTCCGCACTCTTCAGCTTTTGGACTTTGATCAACTCTCTGATTCTTCAATCTTGTGGACCGCATAATTATGATTGTAGCCGCACTTGATCTCCTATGGCTGCACATTTTTTGTTCGGTCCACACTGTCTGAGTTGTGTAAAACCCTTATCCGAATCTCATTCTGTAGCCGCACTAGAATTGTGCGGTCTGCACTGCTAACTTCTTTGCCTAGTTTTGGCTCTTGTTCACTTTTGATTCCTTTATGAGTTGATTTTCCCTTCTTTGACTTGTTTCCCAATATTCCTGCAAGTAAGCACATTTCATTAGTTTCCCGGAATACCTTTAAGCATTTTTGAGCTAAAACGCAAGTAAAAGAAAGCAATTAAGCGATCAAAATCCCTACTTATCAGCAGCTAGAGGTGGAGGTCGAGCAGGTAGAGGTCGCCCTAGAGAGGGAGGCCATGCCAGATATTATGCTCTTCCTGCTAGGACGGAGGTAGTTGCATCTGACTCAGTCATCACAAGTATAGTTCGGGTCTGTCATAAAGATGCATGTATACAGTAGAAATTGACGGTTCGATTTTGCGATCATCAAGACATCTCGAGGCTTCTCAGTGATCGACTTCGAGGTAATTTAAATAATGGATAATGGTCGGCCTCGAGGCAATGCAACTTAGTGGTCTCGGTGGATCAATGTGAAGTTCCCTAGGCGCACAACTAGAGCTGACAAAGTCTAGTAAGCTAGCTCTGACCCGTATCAGAGCATTAAATGGCTGTGTCAGCTCCATATCTTTGTAATGAATGCATTTGTACTATGTTTCCCCTCATATATAAAGGGGATCCTTGTCATTTTGGAGACATCGGTTGTTCAATACTAAATACACAAGAACATTCTCTCTGCTCTCTAACATATTCTTTTGAGATCATTACTTTCATTTATTGCTTACATTAGCTGTATTCTGTTTATTATTCTTCATTTATTGCTTATTATTGGCCATAAAGAGCCATCATTTAATCTATCATAATTTTTAATCCCTCCATCGACGGCCCACGACAGAGTATAGGACTCGACCACGAGGCCTCGAATAAGCAAGCTCGAGGCCCCAATCTCTAACTATTTGGTTTGATTATCATACCGTCTCTAAGCTGGAATCTTGATTTCTAATCCTTTATTTAGCATTCATTGCTTAACAACTGGCATAAAAATAGATCACGTATTTTTAGAACCACAAAATCAAATTTAATTATAATTACCATTTTCAGGGTTTGGCGCCCGCCATGGGGCTAAAAATAATAGTGATTATTTTCTTGCTGGGTTAACTACGTAACGCAAGTTATCTTTCACATTTTTTCTTGTCCAAGATCTTTGATTTCAGGTCAAAATGTCTAACTCAGTAAACGCACGTGAAAACATCGATCTTGAAGACCATTAGGAAAATGGTGTTGATGTCCCAAGTGTTGGTGTTCCACCACAAAACCCTGAGAATTCACCAGAATCAATTCCCATGGACGTGGTCTCGCGCAACGCTCAACACGTCGAAGTAAGCTCCTACACCAACAGGAGCATACACCAAGAAGATCAACATGAAGCTTAAAAAACCCCAACTAGGTGAGAGCGAGAGGTTAGCCTTCACGTTATTTTTGAAATATTACAGGCACAACAGTTGGTGATCGCTCAGTTGTAAAGTCACCAGAAAACTCCCAGCACTGTAGCACTGGGGACGGCTCCCCTAGCCGAGTAGGCACCAGAGAGGTCGAGCAATAATGGGTTGGCGGTTGAACCTGCCATCGTAAAGATGCTTGAGGAACTCACAAAGAGGATCGATTCGGGCGAGAAGAAGATAGAAGCCAACGACAAAAAGGTCGAGACCTACAATTCCAGGTTCGACCAAATTGCGGGCGCACCCCCGATCCTGAAAGGTATGAATTCAAAGAAGTTCGTGCAAAAGCCATTCGCATAGGAAGTGGCTCCAAAACCCATTCTGAAGAAGTTCAGAGTGCTAGAACTTCCTAAGTACAATGGAACCTCAGACCCCAATGAGCATGTTACTGCTTACACTTGTGTATTGAAGGGTAACGACCTAAAGGACGACGAGATCTAGTCCGTCCTACTGAAGAACTTCGGAGAAATTCTTTCTAAAGGGGAAATGACGTGGCATCACAACTTGGCCCCAAACTCGATAGATTCATTAGCCATGCTGGCAGATTCTTTCATAAAGGCACATGTTGGTGCCATCAAAGTAGCGATAAGGAAATATGACGTATTCAAGATCAAGCAGAGGGAGAATTAAATGTTGCGAGAGTTTGTATCTCGCTTTCAAATGGAATGAATGGACTACCACCAATATCTGATGACTGGGCAGTGCAGGCCTTCACTCAAGGTATAAATGAACGAAGCTCGGTGGCTTCAAAATAGCTAAAACATAACCTAGTTGAATACCTGGTCGTGACTTGGTCGGACATCCACAACTGATACCAATCAATGATCAGGGGCGAAGAAGACCAACTAGGAGCCCCCTCGGGCTCGGTATAGCCAAGCAGGTTTCTGGCGAAGAAGCTGAAGCCAAACAAAGAAAGGTACTAGCCATACACTGAAGACAGGAGAAATGCCCCGAGATGCGACATACCCTGAAATGATCAAAGAACGGGCCGAGGGAAGAACTTTCGGGGACTTGTCAACATAGTCGGGTTTGATAGGCGCACAGGGCCGATGGAGTCACCCCGCTTGTCGAAATACAACTTTAATGTCGATGTTTCGGACATCATATTCGCCATTAGTAAAATCAGAGATACCAGGTGGCCAAGGCCTATACAATAATACCCTTCACAAAGGAACCATAACTTAGTGTGTGAATTCTACAACACACACAGCCACAGAACCAAAGGTTTCCATCAGCTTTGGGAAGAAGTAGCCCGACTACTGAGCAAAGGTCACCTCCGAGAATTCCTCAGCGATCGGGCCAAAAACTAGTTCCGGGAAAGAGAGGCAACCAAAAAGAACGAAACAAATGAGCCACAGCGTGTCATCCACATGATCTTGGGAGGCGTCAATCCCCCACAAGAGTCGATGATTAGAAGAACAAAAATATCCATCACCAGAGAAAAGTGAACTCGGGGTTAAATACCCGAGGATGCTCTCACATTCAGCAACGAGGACATCGAGACCTTGTCTCAACCTACAACAACGCACTGGTAATATCTTTCCTCGTAAATATATTTCAAATTAAGCGTGTATTTGTATATCCAAGTAGCTCGGCCAACATTATCAGGTCGAGGATGGTAGAGTAGCTCAGGCTGCTTGATCAAATCGTGCCCGTCTCTCGAGTCCTCAATGGATCCAACATGTCGAGCAAAACAACAAAAGGGGAAATCACCCTCCCAGTCAATGTGGTCGTCACAACCCAAAATGCCAAATTCCATATCATCGAAAGAGACATGAGATACAATGCCTTGCCCGGAAGGCCATGGATACACTGCATGAGAGTAGTACCATCAACCCTTCATCAAATGATGAAGTTCCCAACAAAGGATGGGATAAAAACCATCTACGAGGAACAGCATGCAGCAAGAGAAATGTTCCCAGTACATAATGTAGCGCCGACGCCAGTACCTCTACCTTTGAAAGAGCCAAAGGATAAGCACACAGTGAAATAGTGAAAAAAAGCTACACCCTCGTCTAAGTTCGAACAAAACGAAGAAAAGGACCGTACCGCGTCCTCGTGACAAACGATCGAAACATGTTAGGGGTCAAAGCGATGTCAGCACTAAGGTATGATCACCTCCCTTTATCAATCACATCTTACACTAACCTAAGTGTAGGTATCCGATCGAAACATTTGAAGTGATTCCCAACTCGAAGGCCTTAGGTTTTAAAAGCATGCATTGCACTCTTTTCCTTCGATCGTGTTTTTGTCACGACCCAAAATTCACTAAGGGTCGTGATGGTGCCGGACACTGCTGTCAGGCAAGATAGCCCAAATTATTTGATGAAGTTCTCATTTTTAACAATCTTGAAAACTAAGATTTTCCTTCAATTTTTCATTAAATGAAAATATAACTTCTTTGATTCAATTAAATAATAAGCACTTAGTACAAAATATTTTAAAACCATCCCAGAACCCCGTGTCACAAGTGCATGAGCATATACTGATAAGGGAATAAGATACAACATCCGTCCAAAATACAGTGGACGGGAAATAAATACAATATACTGGAAGGGACTATACTAGCTGTGGACCGCCTCGAATAATGCCACTCACCTAGTCCCAGAATCGTCCGTGCTGCTACGCCCAGTAGGCCGCTAGAGTTACATATAAATATGCAACAAAAATGCACAGAAGTGTAGTATGAGTACGAAAACAACGTGTACTCAATGAGTATCCCTTCTAATCTCGAAGAAGTAGAGACGAGATGGTCAACTTCAACACTTACTAGTGGTCCAATAATAATATGGTGAAGATGTGAGGATAACATGGATTTATCTAGCAATTATAACTCATAGAGCAAGAAAAGAGGTAACACCTCAAATAACAACGAAATTCCAAGATTTAATTTTCGTTATCTTTTTAGTTTATAGCAGCCATAAAAAGGCAATATCAACTTCAATAAGTTTCAGGATAAGCAATGCAAGCATGCACATATTATGCCGAGGCGACGGCCCGATCCAACAGAAATAAACTGTGCACTTGTCGAGGGTCGACGGCGCGCCTATAGATGCATCTATTTAATCTGCCGAGGCGTTCGGCCCGTTCCAAAATTAAACACACACAGACGATCAATCAAGTAATCAACAAGGAACAATTATCCATAGAAAAGCCAATTCTCTTTTAAAGATTTTTGATACAAAGTTTAATCTTTTGAGGAAATCCATTTACTAACTCAAGGTGATTTAAGAAATTCAAATATCGATCAATAATTAATCCAAGTATAGCATGCTTTTGGGTCCTAGACTACCCGAAAAATAGCATAAAAGTAGCTATGCACGGACTCTCGTCACCTCGTGCGTACGTAGCCCCCACAATTAGGAGCACCTAACCAATTAACTCACCTATGGGGACAATTCCCTCTTACAAGGTTAGAAAGGAGACTCACCTCACTCCAAAATTCCATAAAGGCCTCCAAGCCTTCCCGACGATTCGAATCGTTGCAAAATTCTCCGAAACTAGCCAAATAACGGCAAACTAATGAGAATATACTCAACTACTTGTTAACAATTCAAATTATACAAATTCCCAACTCCTCTTAGTGAAATGACCAAAATGCCCTCAAGCCCACGTGCCCAAATTTCGAAATTTCTCGAAGATATACTCTACCCATAGCTTCACTATCTCACATATATAATTTACTCCTAATTCCATGCTCAAATTTGTGGTAAAATCCAATTTATCAAGTTTCTAGGTTTTCTTCCAAAAATTCCAATTTTTCCATAATTTTCATGTCTAATTCCATGATATAATCTTATATTTAACTTGGAAATGAGTAGGAGTAACTTACATTATCATAGATGACGAAATCCCTTCTTGAAGCTCTCCAAAAATTGTCCATGCTTTGAAGAAATGAAGAAAAATGAGCTAAACCCGCTAAAATACCATTCTGCCCAGGTATTTACTCATCGCAATCGCGGAAAATGCTTTGATATCATGTAGAAAAACTTTTTTTTCAGCCCAAATTTACTCTTCGTGATCGCGGAAAGAGCTTCGCGATCGCGGAGAACAATTTCCCAGCCTCCCGAACAGCCTCTAGTATAATGGTCATAACGATTTGCACACAACTCCAAATGACAAATGGTTAAATGTTCTGAAAACTAGACTCAAAGATATACAATTTTCATGCGTTGGTCATTTCCCAATTCCTTATAGAGTTCTATATATAATCTTTCAAAGTCAGCCCGTGTGTAACACAACTTTCTTCTTCATCTTCCCGGATACCCTGTAGGGTAATAGCCATATCTCTTTTTACACAAATCCAAACCATGAATGGTTTACTTTTATAGAAACTAGACACAATGGGCTAACACTTTCATTTTTACATCATCTCAAAATTCTTTATAGATTGGGAGATATGAGCCTACGAAGTCGAGTCAGTGCAGCAGAATATTTACTCTACACGATCGAGAAAGGCTTCCAGCGATCGCGATTCACTGGCCCGTTTCTCACATTTTACTCACCGCAATCGCGACCAATTCCCCGCGATCGCATAGAAAACTTCTGTAGCCAAAAACCAACAGTTATAAAATGGCCTAGAAATGGTCCGAAACCACCCCGAAACTCACCTGAACCCCTCGGAACCCCGTCCGAACGCGCCAACAAGTCTGGAAAGATATCACGGACTTAGTGGAGGCTTCAAATCACATCAAACAACGTCAAAATCACGAATCGCGCCAAAATTCATCTTTATGAACTTTGAAATTTCTAACTTTCACATCTAATGCCGAAACCTATCAAATCTCATTCGATTGACCCCAAATTTTGCAGGCAAGTCATATTCAACATTACGGACCTGCTCCAACTTCTGGAATCGCATTTCGACCCCGATATCAAAAAGTCCACTTCTGGTCAAACTTCTCAAAAACCTTCAATTTTCTATCTTTAGCCAAATAGCTGCAAGATGACCTACGGACCTCCGAATTCACTTCCGATCGCGCTCCTAACTCCAGAATCACCATGCAGAGCTACTCCCAGTCTCGGAATCCCAAACGGACATCGGTAACACTGAAATGCAGTTCAATCCAAACTTATAAAATTTCTTCCAAAATCACAACTTCCACAATAGGCGCCGAAACGCTCCCGGGTCATCCAAAATCCGATCCGGGCATATGCCCAAGTCCGAAATCATCATACGAACCTGCTGGAACCTTCAGATTCCGATTCTGAGGTCGTTTACTCAAAATTCCAATCCTAGTTGATTTCTTCAACTTTAAGCTTTCGAAATGAGAATTCGCTTTCCAAATCAACTCTGAGTTCCCGAAATTCAATTCCAACCATGCGTACAAGTCATAATACCTGAAATGAAGTTGTTCATGGCCCCAAGCTGCTGAGAGACGCGCTAGAGCTCAAAATAATTGGTCGGGTCATTACATTCTCTTCCACTTAAACATACATTCGTCCTCGAACGTGCAGAGAACTATGCTGAAGTAGTATGAAATCACTGTTTAACACCTTATGCATCTTCTCGTGCTACCACAACTCAGTTGAGCACCTTAGCTTGATCAATTATGAAGATATTCCCTTTTCTTCGAGAAAATAAGCCTTAGAGCGCAATTCTAACATCCAGAATTCTATGCCCGACCTATTCCAACATAAGATCACCATATCAATCACTACATGCTGTACCCAAACATGGCTGCATAACTTTGCTGAATTCACCCCTAGCATCACTTTACTCACCGGACCACAATAACATTTTCTGATCAACTTAGTCAAAATTCCACGAATCTGATGCTCCCATTGCACCTCATGACCTACATAGGTCTTGCTCTAACTCTTACAATACCGCCACGACGGAATAGATGTGTAGAAATTCGTAAACTTTTGCCGAGTCAACCAATCATTGAGTCTATACCCCTGACAAGAACCATCATCTCATTCTGAACCAAATAATGGTCTTAGCTCCTTAATATACTTCATATAATCAGATTGCACTGATCCTAAATCCAACGATCTCGTCTCACCCATTACGAACTGCTCCGGCTATAAGCCGTCCCGAACATGATCAAAAGTCTCATATGATGCTACAATGTGCCAATAGGCTACCAATTTGAATGCGATAAAAAGGAAAACGAACTCTGGAAGGAATTGCCTAACTCACGCACTAATGCGGACTTTCTTTAGAAAACAGGAAGCAAGGCATACAAAAATAGCATATAGAAAAGTATACTCAACATCATACTATTACGACGCGCAACCCGATCCAAATAACATACCCATGGCGGCGTGCCACCGATCCATACATAGATCCCACATAAGGAGATTGCACATCGAGCTAAATTGGCTCATTACGACAAAATATCGAATATCGATCATCAGCATGCTAAGTGCATAACACCATCCTTGAGGGAGCAGAATAGCATTATAGGCTACAAAATTCAAACACAACTGAGGTGCGATATACAATATGAATCTCAAGAGCAATTTTGCTCATATAACATCATTTCTACGCGGATCCTCATCACGTAAGTAATTCACCAAGTCATCTCACAACTCGCACGATGCAATACATCATTACCTGAAATTGCTAACGACCACATAACAACCCGACCATTCTTCCATAAGGAGCACTTTGCTGAAATGAACATAATTGGCATGACATAGAGCCCATATCCATATTTAGATCCATCCACCAACCTTAAGTCGATCCTGATCGTATCAAACTAAGCCAATAACCCTTCGAAGGTCCATACTAATTTCCCTCTTCTCATAACATATAGGAACACCCGTCATAACCGGAGTACTCATCCACAATCCACAATTCAGTAACTGAGTGCCCTTCAAGCATATATTCTCAATTTATCGACATCATCACAAATCTCCATACTGAGGTTAAATCTTTAATCAATCAAGTGAACTCATGTCACACTTATACAATCTTCCTGTGGGACGCGCTCCCACAACCTTTCAAAACGCATAACAGGTCCGTACACCCAACCACCAGCCGTACCAACGCTGAAAAGCAATCAAGAATCATTAACCAGAATATAAGCCCTTCTTATAAAACACCGATCTCAGGTGGCGCTGAAGACAATACCAACTTACTTTAAACATCGAAACTCCCTTCCTGCTCATCCAAGCTTGTGACATACTTGTCCACACCGAACTGTTACCTTGATCTCCACTTCAATTTCTATACCACTCACTTCACCCATCATGCCAACATGCAATTGAACACGATTCTCATCATAACTCCGGAACCACTAATATGTTAACACTTCATCATATAAAAATAACCATCTTCTAGACTCACTTCAGGAGAACCATAGCTGCACACAAGTAAATTCTCATAATCGTAGTATAGACAAACATCTAAGTAGTGGTCTAAGCCACCATAGCCCTTCAGGGACCCACCCATACATAAAAAGCCATAACAGAAGAATGCTTTTGAACAACATTAATTACGGCGACCAACAAGCCTCGCACGTACCACCACAAATCACATGCATAACTTGATCGCGCTGAAAGAACTAATCATTACCAGCAACATGCCAATTTAACTACGGCTAGCCAATCCCTTTTCTTCCAATTTGTCCTTGATTGCCATGGAAACAATGATAACCTCATTCAACACTTAACACACTCCATCTACACTCACACCGAGTGACCCTGAGTTACGAGACCGTGCTGTCTCAGATCCCATGAACCATTTCGTACCTCCCAATCTCCACATCACAAGTCAAAACATCATAGAACATTCTGTGCCTCTTCTCATAGGATGCTACCAAGCTTGGTTATTAACCGTACCTATAGGCTTGAAACCATTAGGCACCATACTTTACTTCTTTGAATCCTCTAGGGCTGTTGCTGAGAGCCGCCTGCTCTAACTTGGCTTGAATATAATCAACTCCATCAATCTTCTAGCACATGAACACCCTCTTAACGAAGCACCTGGCAGAATCACTTCCCTTGGAACCCGCATCCATACAAAGCACAAATCCCAAATCCTTTCCAATAGTTGAACATCAGCCAGCAAGGCCAACCATAGCACACCTTTCTAACTCCTTGCTCAAATTACCACTTATGGTCTTTTCCCATAGCTGAAACAACCCATCAATATGAAAATAAACGGAAACCTCGCAAGTAGTTAACCATGAAATCCAATCCAAGGCGGTGGGACTCTCCTACTTAGCATGAAGCTATCATTTCACAAACTTGGAATTCACCCATCCTCTCACTACAAAAAAAATTGGAATTAGCTACAAATGTCGTCGCTAATTTATCGCTAAAATGCTTGTTGCTAGCAGAATCTTTTGATAATCCGTCGCAAATCCGTCACTAAATGAGATTAGCGACGAATTTTTCTGTTTAGCTACAGATCTTGTCCGTCGCTAAACCCTGGTTTTTTTAGTAATGTCTTTATCTCTTATTAACATAACCCCGTGCGGTCAACTGCCAAAGTTCTCGAAATCTTTCTGTAAAACCGCTTCTTATATTCTGACTCATCAGTCATATTTGCACAGCCAATCCCTTTGCTATATAACCAATAGAATTTTTCGCAGAAGCCTCTCCAACCACGCGACCGCTAACCTGCTCACTTAAGTGACCTACCTATAAATGCTCTCCCCGGAATCTTCCAACGCTGTTGCATGGGGTATAATCATTACGACATCAATAACACATCCTGAGTCTGAGCTCACTCTCCAGCTGCACAGGTCCATTTATCCCTCGTGGACATCATTTAAATGTGCGGCGACCACCTTCCAATTCGAAGTTATGCTGCATCCTTCTTTGTTTTAGGCAGCTCCTTTTCGTTATATCAAATTTCCTGCTGCATAATATCCCATACTTCAAATCAGATCCGTAGACCCCAATAACCAATCACTAACATTTTTAATCGCTCCAAACTCTCCTTAAGGTACATGGTCATCCCACTGCAAAGCCCATATGCAACCCCGCCACTCTCCCACTTTGGCGGAACTCATCCCCTAAATTGACTACTCGACCCTTGGCATCTTATACTCAGCCTTCTAGAAATTTAGCCACTACATGACTTTCTTTATCCTTTGCTGCTCAGCTGCTGCCTTAATAAAATCTATCTTTGGGGCACTTGAACCCACAATTATTGTTAACTTTACACCTTTTGGAAGATCTTCTTTCTCAAGCTACCAATATTATAACTGCCGATTCAACCCTGAACCACCTTTCCTCGCGACATCTAACAGTCGCTTCTTCAATACTGACCTGAAATATCCTGCTCTAGAGGCGAATTGTAGAAGATCATAACACCGACGAATCTAGTACATCCAATAAGGACAACAACACTTCATCATAGAAGAAAATTCCGCCACGCTTGAAAATACCGAGTCTCATTACTCTACCATCCTAAATCTGCACATTCTTAGTCCGATTGCCTTTCCCCTGCCGAAAATAAAATACTGAATATCTAGATTATGCACTGAGTAAACCTCCCTTCAGGTCATTCACTGCCCCAACACGTGGGCAACATCCTACCATCATATCAATACTGCACAATAATCGTTCATAAACATCATGGCAACTTGTGCCTAGCCTCAGAGCCCTCAGAAGTACCGTTACCATGCCGAAATAATAAAATATCCTTCCACAAGGCGACGATAATAGCTTAGACGACTATACGGGGAGAAACATCCCGCACCATATTTGTAATATCATTACAATTCTTCAAACCTCGATGAATAGTAAGCGCTTTGCGTCGCATAAGATTGAGTAGGAAAGAAACAAAGGCATAAGCCTCAAAGGAATCAAATCGCACGATAAGGAATCAAGAAGGGAAGTACTCCTAACAGTCTTGCAGCCTCTCGAGGATACGTACAGACGTCTCTGTACTGATCCGCGAGACTCTACTAGACTTGCTCATGACTCGTGAGACCCTAGTAACCTAATGCTCTGATACCATATTGTCACGACCCAAAATCAACTAAGGGTCGTGATGGCGTCGGACACTGCTGTCAGGAAAGCCAACCCAAATTATTTAATGAAGTTCTCATTTTTAACAATCTTGAAAACTAAGATTTTCCTTCAATTTTTCATTAAATGAAAATATAACTGCTTCGATTCAATTAAATAATAAGCAATTAGTACAAAATATTTCAAAACCATCCCAGAACCCCGTGTCACAAGTGCATGAGCATCTACTGACAAGGAAATAAGATACAACATCCGTCCAAAATACAGTAGACGGGAAATAAATACAATATACTGGAAGGGACTATACTAGTTGTGGACCGCCTCGAATAATGCCACTCACCTAGTCCTAGAATCGTCCGTGCTGCTACGCCTAGTAGGCCGCTAGAGTTACATATACCTATGCAACAAAATGCACAGAAGTGCAGTATGAGTATGAAAACAACGTGTACTCAATGAGTATCCCGTCTAATCTCGAAGAAGTAGACACGAGATGTTCAACTTCAACACTTACTAGTGGTCCAATAATAATATAGTGAAGATGTGAGGATATCATGGATTTATCTAGCAATTATAACTCATAGAGTAGGAAAACAGGTAACACCTTCTCAAATAATAATGAAATTCTAAGATTTACTTTTCGTTATATTTTTAGTTTATAGCGGCCAGAAAAAGGCAATATCAACTTCAATAAGTTTCAGGATAAGCAATGCAAGCATGCGCATATTATGTCGAGGCGACGGCCCGATTCAACAGAAATAAACTGTGCACTTGCCGAGGGTCGACGTCGCCTATAGATGCATCTATTTAATCTGTCGAGGCCTTCGTCCCGTTCCAAAATTAAACACACAAAAGCGATCAATAAAGTAGTCAACAAGGAATAATTATCCATAGAAAATCCAATTCTCTTTTAAAGATTTTTGAAACGAAGTTTAATCTTTTGTGGAAATTTATTTACTAACTCAAGGTGATTTAAGCAATTCAAATATCGATCAAGTTACAATTAATCCAAGCATAGCATGTTTTTGGGTCCTAGACTACCCGGACATTATCATAAAAGTAGCTACGCACAGACTCTCATTACCTCGTGCATACGTAGCTCCCACAAATAGGAGCATCTAACCAATTAACTCACCTATGGGGACAATTCCCTCTTACAAGGTTATGAAGGAGACTCACCTCACTGTGGAATTCTATAAACGGCCTCCAAGCCTTCCCGATGATTCGGATCATTGCAATATGCTCCAAAACTAGCCAAATAACAGCAAACTAATGAGAATATACTCAAATACTTGTTAACAATTCAAATTATACAAATTCCCAACTCTGCTTAGTGAAATAACCAAAATGCTCTCGAGCCCAAGTGCCCAAATTCCGATATTTCTCGAAGATACACTCTACCCATAGCTTCACTAGCTCAAATATATAATTTTACTCATAATTCCATGCTCAAATTCGTGGTAAAATCCAATTTATCAAGTTTCTAGGTTTTCTTCCAAAAATCCCAATTTTCCCACAATTTTCATGTCTAATTCCATGATATAATCTTGTATTTAACTTGAAAATGAGTAGGAGTAACTTACCTTAATATAGATGACGAAATCCCTTCTTGAAGCTCTCCAAAAATCGTCCATGCTTTGAAGAAATGAAGAAAAATGAGCTAAACCCGCTAAAATACCATTCTGCCCAGGTATTTACTCATCGCGATCACAGAAAATGCTTCGAGATCGCGGAGAACAATTTTTTTTCCAGCCCAAAGTTTACTCTTCGCGATCGCGGAGAACAATTTCCCAGCCTTTCAGACAACCTTTAATAGAATAGTCATAATTCTTTGCACACAACTCCAAATGATAAATGGTTAAATGTTCTGAAAACTAGACTCAAAGATATACAACTTTCATGTGTTGGTCATTTCCATGTTACTTATATATTTCTAGATATAATCTTTCAAAGTCAGCCCATGTGTAACACAACTTTCTTCTTCATCTTCCCGGACACCCTGTAGTGTAATAGACATATCTCTTTTTAAACAAATCCAAATCATGAATGGTTTACTCTTCTAGAAACTATACACAAATGGCTACAACTTTCATTTTTACATCATCCCAAAATTCTTTATAGATTGGGAGATATGATCCTCTGAAGTCGAGTCAGTGCACCAGAATATTTACTATATACGATCGCGAAAGGCTTCCCGCGATCGCGATTCACTAGCCCGTCTCTCACATTTTACTCACCGCGATCGCGACCAATTCCTCTGATCGCATAGAAAAATTCTGTAGCCAAAAACCAGCAGTTATAAAATATCTTAGAAATGGTCCGAAATCACCCCAAAACTCACCCGAACCCTCGGAACCCCGTCCGAACGTGCCAACAAGTCTGGAAAGATATCACGGACTTAGTCAAGGCTTTAAATCACATCAAACAATGTCGAAATCATGAATCTCGCCAAAATTCATCTTTATGAACTTTGAAACTTCTAACTTTCATATCCGATGCCGAAACCTATCAAATCTCATTCGATTGACCCCAAATTTCGCAGGAAAGTCATATTCGACATTACGGACCTTCTCCAACTTCCGGAATTGCATTCCGACCCCGATATCAAAAAGTCCACTTCCGGTCAAACTTCTCAAAAACCTTCAATTTTCTATCTTTAGCCAAATAGCTTCAAGATGACCTACGGACCTCCGAATTCACTTCCGATCGCGCTCCTAACTCCAGAATTACCATGCAGAGCTACTCCCAGTCTCGGAATCCCAAACGGACAACGGTAACACTGAAATGCACTTCAAGCCAAACTTATAAAATTTCTTCCAAAATGCCAACTTCCACAATAGGCTCCAAAAGGCTTTGGGGTCATTCAAAATCCGATCCGGTCATACGTCCAAGTCTGAAATCATCATACGAACCTGCTGGAACCTTCAGATCCCGATTCCGATGTCGTTTACTCAAAATTCCAATCCTAGTTGATTCCTTCAACTTTAAGATTCCGAAATGAGAATTCTCTTTCCAAATCAACTCTAAGTTTCCGAAATTCAATTCCAACCATGCATACAAGTTATAATACCTGAAATGAAGCTGTTTACGGCCCTAGACTACTGAGCAACGCACTAGAGCTCAAAATGACCAGTCGGGTCGTTAGAGTTTTCATCCCAAGAAGGGTTTCAATGGCAAGGTTCATAATAAGACAACATATATATGCTACCTAAGGAAAAATCAACAAGTATTCAAGGATTCTCTTGCTATCAACCTCGAATATCGGGAGGCATCACCTCGGAGGATCACCTCCTCGGAGAAGCTAAGATATACTGAACAGGGTATCGATAGGAAAAACAATGTACCGGGCTAAACGGTCGAATGAACTGTGCCCGCATAGAATAATTCATCCCTCAACAGCAAAGACATATATACTTGTACTAAGCAATCAAAGAATACTTTCGAAAAGCATTTTGTGTTTCAAATAAGCTCGGTATTTTTGCAAAAACAGCTCCTCTGTCAAAAACGTCCCGAAAACTCGGGTACTGGCATCAACAACTCGGAACAATGCGACCGCCGGGTCAGAGCTCCAAACTTATAAGCTCTCAATGAGGCAGTACTAAGATTACTGTAACACCTTCTTTTTACTACCCCGGAAAGGGATATAAGGGAGTTTTTTCCAATTTAAGTGACAATCGAAATGGGATTATTTATTTAAAATTATAGTCGCCACTTGGGAAAATTTATGGTGTCCTAAGTCACCGGTTTAAAATACCGAATCGAGGAAGTTGACTCTTTTCACAGTCTGCAAACACGGAATCTGGGTAAGAAATTCTGTTAACCCGGGAGAAGGTGTTAGGCATTTCTGAGCTTCATGGTTCTTGCACGTTCGCTTTGATCATACTTGGCTTATTAAAATTGTCTATTACTCATTTTAGAACCTATGTGCATTTGCTTCTTTTAATTAAGAAATTATCTCGTAACAGGTCACGCGCACGTGTACCCATTTATTTGGCATGTCAAAAATCATATCACGCGTACATGTCTACAATTAATAACGTTTTATTATTATTAAAAAAATTTGGCCGAAATTGCGTGAACGCATACTCCGGTTTTATTTTTAAAAATTATAATTATGTCACGAGAATGTGTCCACAACCACGATAGTATATTAAACGGGCCTAAAGCAACTACGAACATCCAAGTTATAACCACTAGGAGGGCCATAGGCGATTTAAATACGGATGGCACACCTCCGTTTATTTTTAAAGAACTATATTTAATTAAAGAGGACTATAAAAAATTTAATATTATTGCGAAAGTTTGGTCAAAGTTGCGCGAATTATACTCCAAATTATTTTTAGAAAAATATTATAATTATGTTACGTGAATGTATACATAATCACGATAATAGATTAAGTCGCGCCTAAAGCATTTTTACGATGTTCGAAAGGTCTAAAGTCATGGAATTTATTAGTGGAAGAATTGAATTTATTATTTTCTAGCTTAAAGAAAGATGGACCAGTCATGTTATTTATTATTTTGGACCTAGTGTGACTAAATCTTTTGGCCCAAAATTTTCTTCTCCGGTAGCCCAAAAATCAAATTCCTTAGAAACAAATCATGACCCAAGCAAATCATCCGACCCAACATCACAAACTCTATACATTTCCTTTAAAAAAAAGTAATATGACACAACAGTCTTATGAACAAATTAACAAAATTAGTACACAAGCAAAATTACAGTGATTCAATAGACCCTTTATTTAGTTGAATCGACTCAGAACAAAACATTAGCAATATTAATACTAAACTAGCGTTCCCAATACATCCACATCCTAGTGAATTTGATCATTACGAGATTTATAAAGCAAATATATATTGAATGAGATGGTAACCAAATTAAAAACTAACAAACAAAAAAAATCAAAACAATAAGTAAGACAATATACTTTATCCTCATAAAATTTCACAAAAGACAGAAGCATTCATCACTATAGAATTACACAAAGGTGAAAGATATGAACATCAAAGTGAACCTTCAACATAAATGGAACGAGCTACTGATGACCAAAGCAGCGGTCGGAAGCTTTGACGGAACTACGATCTATACCCTGAAGCTCGCGGGAAATACGACAAAATTCAACAAGGGACCTCGCATCGGCACCTCGGATTTGCATATGGACAACTCAAACTAACCTAAATCGAGACTATTGTTCCATCGACTTTTAGAATGCCACTCGTCACCTCCCTCTTACTCCCGATTTCTCACTGTTGTTGCCCTTCCTTTGCGCTTGTGTGCGTATGTATTTGCTGTGAGGTTCGTTTTAAAGGAGGTCTGTGGGAGAGCTTCAATGGAGGTAAGGGTGGTCATTGGGTAGTAGGTTTTTTGGGTGTTCTATTGTGTTTTGGAGAGGAGGGGTTGTTGGAAGGTTGAAGAAGAAGAAGAACGGTGGTGGAGTTGTTTGGGTGTAGCGGCTGCTTCAATCTCTTAGCCTTAGGGATCTAGGTCTAGCGTGCATTTTCAGCTGCTAGGTTTTTATCTTTGTGTATATGTCTAAGCTCCTAGAGAAGATGAAGGTCTATATTTTTGTTCTAATGGTCGTTTGGGGTGATGGTTGGAAGATGGAATACGGGGCTGGGGTCTCTATTGTTGATCAGCGGTGCCTTTCAGCTCTTAGGCATTAGGGATCTTTTTTTTGTATTTTTTTTTTGGTTTTTTGTGTGTATTTTCACTGATAGCTCTTCCTTAGGCATTTTAGGTTAGCCTTTTTTTTTTATAGGTTTAGGGTTTTAGGGCTATATTTAGATTAAGGGGTATGGGCCTAAAAATTATGGGCTTGAGAATTATAGGCTAGATCCGAAAATTAGGCTTAAAATGTGTTGTTTGAGCCTAAATTTTATTCTTTCTCCGTAAACAAGACTAAAAATATTACCTAATTTATTAATTAATCGTACTTAAGTAAAATAACTATTAAAATAAGACTGACCATTAAAACGAAACTATTTTTGGTATTTTTCAAGATTAAAAATGACTGCAAAATATTAATGAAACTATTTTTTTTAATTTTTATTTTCTTGTAATAAAATAAAGTAAAAGAGTAAAAATTAGTTAAAATAGCGATATTAGGCCTAAATTAAATATTTACATGCTAAAATATAAAAATTATTAAGGAGGGTCAAAAATCACATGTCTACAGTTGTCCCTCTTTGACTGGAAACGCAAAGAGTTTTCAGACAAAGAACGACTAGATAGGTTTTTATACCCGACCCTTATTTAAGGAGACCAAAATCTAATAGGAAGGAGAATGTGAACGAGCCCTGGTATCTGAGCTGCCTACATATCTTTGGCTATAAAGGAATCAGGCCACGTGTAGTTCGGAAGTAGAAACAGTGAAAGGGTATACTGAGGTGGAGAGCCGATCGAGGTGCCGTTCCATCGAGGTTCCGGTTCGTGGTCCTGTTATTACATTAAAAAAATGAAAAAGACTAACTAAGCCTGTCAACTATGAGTTACAAGATTCGTATCTATAAGTCTTCTGAAGCTTGATCTTGAGTCTTAAATGGTTCTTCATGCAGACTTTGGATTTGAACCTTGACGCTTGCTAGTTGTAGGTGCTAGTTCATTCTTCTTCAGCTTTTCAGATGAAAACCGGACATACCATGCTTGTGACTTCAGTCATGTCTTGAGCAGCTCACATCTTTCATCAACTTTTGCATTTGGATTCACTTCTTGCCTTTCTTTTTCTTTAATTCTGGATTGTGACTAACTTTCGTTGATCATCTCGGACTATTGACTCGCATTCTTGCTGTGAGCTTCTTTTGTTGCTGACTTGAATTGCATCCTGAAGTAAATTCCCTTATTCTCCAAGTAGGCGCCTGATTGCCAATATTCGAACTGCCTTCCTTCGAAACTTGGACTGCCTTCCTTTGAAATTTGACCTGTTTTCCCTTGAAACCTGTGTTGTCTTCCTTTGAACTTTGAACTGCTTTCTTTGTTCTCCGGGTGGGTTCTTTATTTCCAAAACTTGAATTGTATTCCCTTTCTCTCCAGGTGGGCTCCTAATTGCCAAAACTTGAACTGTATTCCCTTACTCTCTAGGTGGGCGCCTGATTGCCAAAATTTTAACTGTATTCCCTTGCTCTCTAGGTAGGTGCCTAATTTTCAAACTTTAACCGTATTCCCTTGCTCTCCAGGTGGGCACCTGATTGCCAAAACTTGCATTATTTTTCCTCGAAACTTGAATTGCTTCTCCTTGTTCTCCAGGTGGGTGCCTGATTTCCAACACTTGCACTGTTTTTCCCTTGAAACTTGACTTGTTTTCTCTTGTTCTCCAGGTGGGCTTCTGATTGCTGAACTTGAACTGTCTTCCTTTGAACATTGTTGCTTTCCCTTTGTTCCCCAGGTGGGCGCCTGATTTCCAACACTTTAACTGTATTCCCTTGCTCTCCAGGTGGGTGCCTGATTGACAAAACTTTAACTATATTCCCTTGCGCTCCAGGTAGGTGCCTGATTGCGAAGACTTTAATTGTTTTCCTTCGAAACTTGAGCTATTTTCCCTTGTTCTCCAGGTGGGCTCTTGATTGCTGAACTTGAACAGACTTTCTTTGAATTGTATTCCTTCCCTATGAAACTTGAATTGTTTTCCCTTTGTTTTCCAGGTGGGCGCCTGATTGCTGAACTCGAACCCTCTTCTCTTGCTACTTGAAACTATTTTCCCTAAGAACTTGAACCATTTTCCCTGAAATTTCTTTCCCTTGAAACTTGAGTTGATTTCCCTTATTTTCTAGGTGGGCGCCTGATTGCTGAACCTCGAACTGTCTTCCTCTTGAAACTTGAGCTGCTTTCCCTTGTTCTCCTGGTGGGTACCTGATTGCTGAACCTCGAACTATCTTCCTCTTGAAACTTGAGCTGCTTTCCCTTATTCTCCAGGTAGGCGCCTGATTGCTGAACATTGAACTGCCTTCCTCTTGAAACTTGAGTTGTTTTCCCTTATTCTTCAGGTGGGCGCCTGATTGCTGAACCTCGAACTGTCTTCCTCTTGAAACTTGAGTGGCTTTACCTTGTTCTCTAGGTGGGCACCTGATTGGTGAACCTCGAACTATCTTTCTCTTGAAACTTGAGCCGTTTTCTCTTGTTCTCCGGGTGGGTGCCTGATTGCTGAACCTCGAACTGTTTTCCTCTTGAAACTTGAGCTGTTTTCCTTTGTTCTCCAGGTGGGCGCCTGATTGCTGAGCCTCGAACTATCTTCTTCTTGAAACTTGAGCTGTCTTCCCTTGTTCTCCAGGTGGGTGCCTGATTATTGAACTTGAACTGTCTTCCTTTGAAAATGCTTTCCCTTGAAACTTGAACTGTCTTCCCTTATTCTCCAGGTGGGTGCCTGATTGCTGAAACTTTCTGTGTTCCTTTGTTTTCTATGTGGGTTCCTACAATCAAAACAAACAAAACGAACAAAATTTTCTGCCCCAGTTTGCACCTACAAGTAATAACCTTCTCGCACAGCCTTTGTGCTGACAAAATTTGGTTACGACACTTAAAAATTCAGGTTTCCAAGCTTGATTTGGACATGGACTTCGTCCCTGTTTCAAATAAAGAATACTTGTGAGTTTAAACATGGTGGTTGGTTTGTGGCCTTGACTTTGCGGGCGATTGCTCCTTCACTTACCATGATAACCTTGATTTCAACTTGAAAGACCTTGCCTGTTTATTGACTAACCACTTTCTCTGTCACCCTTATCACAGAAAATACCTCTGATCCGTTTAAACCCAATACCCTTTATCTGTTGCATTGCTCATGAATTGACCTATACTGAACCTTTGTTTTACATGAATCTCAGAACACATTGATTGTTGCCAATTTAGTGCGCCTACTGTTCTTTCCTGTCTTATGCCACTTTGATGTGCAAGACAGATTCTGATTTGTGCAATTGGAAAGCTGGTAGCATATTTTGAAGCCATTTCTCACTTTCTTTGACCAAACTGACTCAAAATATGACTTTGAACAATAAAGGTAGAAGAGTAAGGAACAATGGAAAGACATGAGAGCTAGCATGAAAAGGACTATCAAAGGAAAAGATAACTAAACAAAAAATGACTAGAAATAACAGAAAGTAGAACATTGCACTAGACAGACGGTGAAAGGGCTTGAACAACAAAACAAGCAAAATAAAATAGGGTTACAACCCTGGAAAAAACCTAGATAACACCAAATGAGTTACTACAACTAAACGAACTAGGAAAAATAAAAGAGTAGAAGGGTTTGAGTTACAAGACAATATCCGGATTACAATTCTGAAATAACCCGGACAACAGAAACGATAACAAAATAAACCACCAGGACTCCCCTGGCTAGCCAAGAAAGGAGCGTATTTCTAATTACCAAACTCGGCATCTTAGCCACTCAGTTCCATATCAATATTACCAAGATCATTACCAATTTCAATATCATTAACTTTAGTCAGCAAGTTCCCAAGAGGATTCTCAAACTCCCTGTCACTGTCCTTGATCACAATTATCCCTTCTTGAATCATTCTTTCTATTTCCCTTTTCAAAGCACGAAATCTTCAACATTGTGCCCCCAGTGCATTGGAATAGTATTTACACCTTTTAGCAGGGTCAAAGCTTCTCGCACATGGGTCTATATAATTTAGAGGAATAGATACAATCATGTCACAATGCTTTAATTTCTCAAACAAGCTTGCATAGGACTCTCCTATTGGTGTAAAACTATCTTTCAGCCTTTTTTCCCTTCTACACCCGTGGCTTGAATGTGGGTTATAAGGAACTTGTAAATTTTATGGAGGCTGGTGGGGATTCTGCTGTGCTCGTGCTCGCCTTTTGGATTGATCCAGTAGTTGGACAGATGGTCGGACGTTGTTCGGAGGATAATACTGGGGTGGATTATATGGAGTTTGGGGATGTTCATGGGGTCGGTATTGATGCTGAAAGTGTTTAGCAGGAATGCCCACCGGATCCTGTCGTTGGCGGGATTCAGCAACATCTTTTCTATCAATGGGAGGACTGTCCCGAGCAACTTGTTCGTTCCATCTGATTCTTTTCCATTTGAGATAGGGAGGAGCGGTCTGGGACAATGTCTATATTGTACTGAAAGTGTCGAAAAAAATCTTGAGCCATATCGCTCAATATATGCCACTTACCGACATCTTGATGATTATGCCATTCCAAAGCTGCCCCAGTCAAGCTCTCACTGAAATACGCCATCAACAAATCATCTTTCCCGCCAATACTTCTCATTTTACTGCAATAACCCTTCAGATGGGCTACTGGATCTCCATGCCCATCATACAAGTTAAACTTTGGCATTTTAAACCCCGAGGGCAGATGAACATCAGGGAACATACACAAGTCATTGTAAGGCATGTTAATCAGATTTCCCATCCCTTGCATGCTCTTTAAGGACTATTCTATAACTTTTAGCTTCCTGGATATCTCATCTCGCCCTTCTTCTCCTGTGAACATTTCATTGTCAACATGAGGCTCATTCTGAGGGCTATGATTGTATGAGTCGGGGACCTTGTGGGCAACCTCTGAGGGGTAATATTGGTCATCATGAGTTTTGAGTGGGTGTTCATTTTTGGATCTATAAAGGGAAGATTACTGAGAAGTGGTGATCGCGGGGATAGTGGATATGATAGGTGGGCAATTTTTGGGAAAGATAGTTGGAGGACGAGTGATGGAACTGCTAGGGTGGTTGGAAAAGCTGTGATAAGCGGGATAATTTGGAGAGTATGGGGGATTGTCTACCACTATGACCGGAGTATGGGTAAGGGTAGCATCAAGGAAGCTAGGTGGTGGCGGGGGGAGGGGGGGAGGGGGTTTCCTTTCCAATCATCCAAGCCTGATACATATCTGTCATGTGTTGTCTTAACATCCTTATCTCATCAGCCAACCCAGTGTCCTGTTCAACCAATTGCTTTCGGGCATCGGTATTAACCAACTCAATTCTGTTGTTGTCTGCCATTGCCTCTTGACTTTATGTTGTAGTGAAGAGTTACCACTTTAAGAACCACAAACACCCTTCTCAAATGAAGATAACAAAATAAAGTCATCACGTTAGCGTTAGGGAATTTAACATAAAATAATCTCACATTATGTGCAATGCACCTAGCCACAGTTATCGGTTCTAAAATGACTTCGAGGGTACGAAAGTCAGTTGGCATCATCCCAATTTGTTCATTTCTATCCTCTTTTCTTTGTTTTTCTAGCACTTCTTGGCTTGCTCATTTTCCTTCTGTTTTTTTTTTTTTCTGATTATCGCTCTTTTCTTTCCTCTCATTTCTTACATCCTAGAATTTCAACTCTCTTTTTTATTTCTTTATTTCTTTATTTTTTTATTTTTTTCTTTTAAATATAATAAAAAACGATTCGATCGAACCCTATGTAGGTTGCCTACGTATCATAACGCCACTTGAATCAGATCTTTGCGTAGTTTGGGAAGAACGGGAATAAAGTAAACAAACTAACGTTCTCATTTTATTTTTACTTTTATTTTTTTTTTCTTTTTACCGTAATCACTACTCTAATGAGAAAAGAGAACTAAAAGAAGCAAATCTTTTTTTTTTAATTTTCTAGACTTAATGTTCTATAACATATTCTAAACTCAAGCTTAACGAGCATATATTATTTTTTCTTTTTTTTCCTTTTTGAAGCAAATACTCTATGGAAAATTATTTATGAAAAGACCCTAGAAGAGAAAAATATTTTTGATTCTTTTTTTTAGGAAGAAAATCTAAAAAATGAACCAAAGAAAAATATTTTGAATTTTCGTGTAATATCCTGAAAGAAAGGTTTCGAACTAAGAAATGAAAAAGATAAAAAATATTTTTTTGATTTCAGGTTACCTAAGGGAGAAACTCTGAAGATAAACCAAAGATAAAGTATATTTTTTTTCTATGTACAATGTCCTAAAGTTATAATAAAAATAAAAAGAATTTTTTTTTCTTTTCTATTCATTTTTCATTAATTTTGCAAAGAAGAACCTCAAAAGAATTTTTTTTTTTTTGAATTTTTGGAATTAATATCTTAAAGAAAACTTTCAAAGAGGTACTAAAAGAAAATTCTTTTTTTTTTTGAATTGTTAGTCTTAATATACTAAAAGAAATATAAAAGCAAATTTTTTATTTTTAGATATTAATTCAATAAAGGAAAACCACCTCAAATAATTTTTTTTAATTCCTAGATTTAATATTCTAAAGAAAACTTCTAACGGAAATATAAAATGCAATATTTTTTTTTTTTGGACTTTTGATTTATAACACACTTTTTCAAATGCAAAATAAAAAATACAATAATAATAACAAAAAACTTGACATTACTATACAAAACTAGAAGGTAAAAGACGACATAAAAAAATAGATTCAAAACATAACAAAGAAAAGAAAATCTCCTTTTAATCCACTCCTGAATGAGCGATCATGACTAGATGGTCCTGGGGCTCTGTCATGCTCAAACTACGATAATCCACACCTATATGAGAAAATTAAGACCAAAGAAAGTTAAGAACCTAGAATGCTATGTGAGACAATAACCCTTCCTGTTGGACACATTCAAGACATGATTGTGACTATATTTCTAAAATTAACCTATGTGACTAAAAGTGAACAAAAATACAAGATTTGACTAAGACCCCGCGAAGCCAAGAACCTAAACTCACTAGGAAGTCTGGACCATATGTGGGTTGCCTACGTATCCGCCCCGAGAGACGAGAATCAGGTTCGCGTAGTTCGGGTAGATTGGGTACGGGTGAGAATAAAAAAAAATAACTAACTTAGAGAAAATATTTTTTTTGTCTTTTTTTTTTTTGAAACATGTAAAATCTTTTTGGATTTTCTTTTTTCTTTTTTATTTTTGAAAAATGATGAAATAGTTGCAAAATCTCTTCTTCTTTTTTTTTTGAGTTTTTTATGTTTTTTTTTTCTTTTTCTTAATAAAAATGTGAAAGAAGACATAATTGGATCCCACTTGCTATATTTTCACACTTCACCCTCTTTTCTTTATCATTTACCCTCAGCCAATATTGGTCCGCCTAATAACCCTTTTACCCTTGGAGAAATGCAACGTGTAGCACATAAGATGGATCAGGATGGTTTTTTATTTTTTGGGTACACCTGTCCTAGACGGACCCAACCCCTGTGTTGAGTCCTCTAAGTCAATTACACGTGATGCAAACAAACGTTCCTACTAGGGATCCGGCATGAGGCTGTGTTTTTCTAGGTTTCTTGGGTTTGTGTTCTAGACTTGGGTTACCCGAGCGGACAACTGGGGCCGAAGAGGGGCAATGTACCGGGAGCACTAAAGTCTACCCGGCCTTGTTTCTAGCTCAGCCTCATTCTATTTGGTATAATTTCTACAGAAAAAACGGGCCACGTGAACGTGTGCATTATTTTCAAAGGACTCAGAGGGGTGGCTAAGAAGACAGTTATATACAATTCAAAAAATATTCAAGCGGTAAACAGATAGCATTTAGCACAAAAGGTTCACAGAATACAGTAATATTAATAATAAATGAAGCCAAGAAAAACCATTTTAACAAGCTCGAATTCTTGAACCCTGAACCAGAGATTCTGGGTTCTTGTCCCCAGCAGAGTCGGTAGAGCTGTCACACCTCCTTTTTACTATCCCCAGAAGGGATATAAGAGAGTTTTTTCCAATTTAAGTGACAATCGAAATAAAATTATTTATTTAAAATCAGAGTCACCACTTGGGCTAATTTATGGTGTCCCAAGTCACCATTTTAAAATTTCGAATCGAGGAAGTTGACTCTTTTTATGGTCTGCGGAAACAGAAATTCGGGTAAAGAGTTCTGTTAATCCAAGAGAAGGTGTTAGGCATTTTCGAGTTTCGTGGTTCTAGCACGGTCGCTTTGATCATACTTGGCTTATTAATATTGTTTATTACTCATTTTAGAACCTATGTGCATTTGCTTCTTTTAATTAAGAAATTATCTCGAAACAGGTCACGCGCACGTGTACCCATTTATTTGGCGCGTCAAAAATTATCACGCGTACATGTCCACAATTAATAAAGATTTATTATTATTAAGAAAATTTGGCCGAAGTTGCGCGAATGCATACTCCGATTTTATTTTTAGAAATCGTAATCATGTCACACGAACGTATCCACAACCATGACAGTATACTAAACGGGCCTAAAAGCAACTACGAGTATCCACGTTATAACCACTAGGAGGGCCATAGGGGATTCAAATATGGATGGCACACCTCAGTCTATTTTTAAAGAACTATATTTAATTAAAAAGGACTATAAAAATTTAATATAATTGCGAAAGTTTGGTCGAAGTTGCGCGAACGCATACTCCGAATTATTTTAAGAAAAAAATCATAATTATGTTCCGCGAATGTATACACAATCACGATAATATATAAAGTCGTGCCTAAAGCATTTTTACGATGTTCGGAAGGTCTAAAGTCATGGAATTTTTAGTGCAAGAATTGAGTTTATTATTTTCTAACTTAGAGGAAGATGGACCAGTCATGTTATTTATTATTTTTGGCCTGGTGTGACTAAATCTTTTGGCCCAAAATCTTTTCTTCTCCAACAGCCCAAAAACCAAATTCCTTAGAAACAAATCATGACCCAAGCAAATCATCCGACCCAACATCCCAAACTCTATACATTTCCTTAAACAAAATTAATATGAAACTATAATCTTATGAATAAATTAACAAAATTAGTACACAAGACAAATTACAGTGATTCAATAGACCCTTTATTCAGTCGAATCAACTCAGAACAAAATATTAGCAATATTAATACTAAACTAGCATTCCCAACACATCCACATCCTAGTGAATTTGATCATTATGAGATTTATGAAGAAAATATATATTGAATGAGATGGTAACCAAATTAATAACAAACAAACAAATAAAAAATCAAAACAATCAGTAAGACAATATGCTTCATCCTCATAAAATTTCCCAAAAGACAGAAGCATCCATCGGTATAGAATTACACAAAGGTGAAAGATATAAACCTCAAAGTGAACCTTCAACATAAATAGAACGAGCTACTGATGACCAAAGCAGTGGTCGGAAGCCTCGACGGAACTAAATTGAGACTACTATTCCATCAACTTTTAGAATGCCACTCGTCACCTCCCTCTTACTCCCGATCTCTCACTGTTGTTTCCCTCCCTTTGCGCCTGTATGGGTATGTGTTTGCTGTGGGGATCATTTTGAAGGAGGTCTGTGGGGGAGCTTCAATGGAGGTAAGGGTGGTCGTTGGGTGGTAGGTTTTTTGGGTGTTCTGTTGTGTTTTTGAGAGGAGGGGTCGTTGGAAGGTTGAAGAAGAAACAGAATGGTGGTGGAGTTGTTTAGGTGTAGTGGCTGCTTCAGTCTCTTAGCCTTAGGGATCTAGGTCTAGCGTGCATTTTCAGCTGCTAGGTTTTTATCTTTGTGTATATGTCTAAGCTCCTGAAAAAGATGAAGGTCTGTATTTTTGTTCTAATAGTCGTTTGGGGTGATGGGTGGAAGATGGAATACGAGGGATGGGGTCTCTATTGTTGATCAGTGGCGCCTTTCAGCTCTTAGGCATTAGGGATCTTTTTTTGTATTTTTTTTAGCTTTTTGTGTGTATTTTCAATGATAGCTCTTCCTTAGGCGTTTTAGGTTAGCCTCTTTTATAGGTTTAAGATTTTAGGGCTATATTTAGGTTAAAGAGCATGGGCCTAGAAATTATGGGCTTGGAAATTATGGGCTAGATCCGAAAATTAGGTTTAAAATGGGTTGTTTGAGCCCAAATTTTATTCTTTCTCCGTAAACATGACTAAAAATATAATTTCATTTATTAATTAATCCTACTTAAGTAAAATAACTATTAAAATAAGACTGACCGTTAAAACAAAACTCCTTTTGGTATTTTTCAAGATAAAAAATGACTGCAAAACATTAATGAAACTTTTTTTTGGTAATTTTTATTTTTCTTGTAATAAAATAAAGTAAAAGAGTTAAAAATAGTTAAAATAGCGATATTAGGCCTAAATTAAATATTTATATGCTAAAATATAAAAAATCTTGGGGAGGGTCAAAAATTACATGTCTACAATTACAAGTAATGGCTCCCGAGCTAAGAAACCCTCGATGAATCGGGGCTGCCGCCAATCACCACCCCCATCGACTTATCAAAACCCGAGACCGCAAGACTATATGCGGATAGCCTCAGTCCCGTAAGACCTATATAAGGCAGCAACAATAACTGTAAGACCTCAAAGGCATGTAAAATCTGTAAGACCTCAAGCAAGGCATGAACCACACTTATACCAAGTGACAAAACTTGTAAGACCTTATGCCTCAGATATCTACCAAATTCCAACTGATTGCTCTTCTCCTCCTTTGTAGCACCTCCAATGTAGACTCTACCTACACATTAGTTAAGAACAAAGAAAGGATAACTGGTAAAGTAGAGAAAGGGCCAAAGAATTTATTGCTAATGTGCGGGGGGAAATAGCTTTATCTCTAAGGTAGGAGGCTCTTCGATTGAGGACTTTGTTGGAGGAGTCTTCCAGTTTTCAAGATCCAAAGATAATTTTTGGAGCTCATAAGTGTATGACCCCATGACTTGTAATGCATTTACACTCTCTACATATCCATTACTCTTCTCATCATCACCTAGGTTGAGCAAAACTGCCTTCAATTTGTCCTCAACATTCATTATTGCACAAGCATCATCAACTATCACGTCGGTCACCAAATCCACAAATGAACAAACTTCATTACTATTCGATTTCCTCATTGATTTTCACACATGAAAGACCACCTTTTCGTTACCCACCCGAAAATTAGCTCACCGGCTTCCACATCAACAATAGGCTTCCCAGTAGCAAGGAAATGTCTACCCAAAATGATAGGCACCTCATAGTCCACTTCACAATCAAGGATAACAAATTCTGCTGGGAGAATGAACTTATCAACTCTAACCAAAACATCATTAATGATACCCAAAGGCCTCTTCATTGTCTTACCGCCATTTGCAACCTCATGGATGTGGGTCTTGGTTTCCCAATTCCCAAAGTTTTGAATACAGAGTAGGGCATCAAGTTGATACCTGCCCGAAAATCACATAATGTTTTGGCAAAATCGGTGCTCCCAATAGTGCAAGGGATTGTGAAAGCGTCCGGGTCTTCCAACATTGGAGCCATTGAGTGTAAAATAGCACTCACCTGATGAGTCATCTTGATGGATCACAATTCATTGATCTTTTCTTGGTTACCAAATCTTTCATGAATTTTGTATATCCCGGCATTTTCTCCAATGCCTCAACCAATGGCACATTTATGGACAAACTCTTCATCATATCAATAAACATTTTGAATTGGTTCTCACAGTTTTGCTTTGCAAGCCTTTGAGGGTACGGAAGCGGAGGCCTTGGCATTGGTGCCTTAGCCTTTGGCACCACGGGTTCTGGCATGTCAATCATGTGTTCCCTAGACGGGTTCACCTCTTCTTGCATCTCCTCCACACTTTCATCTATATTAATTCTCACTTCTTCATTTGCTTGAACCACTTTGCTTGAGATTTCATCCTCTTGAACCATAACATCTTTATCGACAATTCTTCTTTGATTTGAGGTGGTTGTATCTCCATATTTTCCATTTCTAGTAATAATGGCCATAGCATGTCCCGTATTATTCCCTCCCTTTGATTTTACAACCGTATCAATAGATTGTGCCCCTTTAGGATGAGTGTTCAAAGTTGTGATATTTGGCCTAATTGAACCTCCAAATTCCAAATAGAAGTGTTGTGCGAAGCTATTTGAGCATTAGAGTCAGCATTCTTCTCCATCATCTGTTTAATCATGCTTTCAATTCTACCATCTCATTGGAAGAAGAGCTCGGGCCTTGACAAGGATAGGGAGGTGGATTGCTTGCTTGTTGGAACATCGGAGGCCTTTGAAAATTTGGCCCCCGGTTGTTGTTGTTGTTCCACCCTCCTTGAGTATTGTCTCCCAAGTTGCCTTGATTTTTGTTGCCCCAATTACCTTGATTACCCCAATTGCCTTGATTTCCTTGATTGTTCCAATCTCTTTGATTAGAATTACCACCACTCCAATTGCCTTGGTGGTTTTGGTTGTTCCAATTACCTTGTGACCTCCATTGTTGTTGATTTTGCCCTTGAGCATTGTTTCTTTGACCTTGATAATTATTGACATATTGAAATTCTTCATCTTTCTCATTAAATGAATCACCTTGATCATAACCACTATCATCTAGCATAAATTGCTCCAGATGGTTTTTCATTTGTTGACCTTGTTGCCGTCTTTTGTTTACCATCATATTCACATCTTCCATAGCATGCACTTGTTTCAGCCCTTGAACTTGTTGATCTTTTGCTTTGGCCAATTGGTTCATGGTAGGTGTCAACTCGGCTATAGCTTGCCCGTGGTCATGTAGCTCCTTATGTAGGTGAATAACATTAGGGTCACCTTGTGGCACATTGGCTCTACTTTGCCACGACGTAGAGGTATCCGCCATTTCATCAAGAATGTCACTAGCTTCGGTATATGGAGTCTTCATGAAGTTACACCCAACGAGTTGGTTAACCAAACATTGATTAGTTGTGTTGATCCCCCTATAGAAGGTCTGTTAGACCATGGCCTCAGTCATATCATTGTTCGGACACTCTTTAACCATGGTGCGATATCTTTCCCGAATCTCGTGCAATGGCTCATTGGGTTCCTGCTTGAAGTCAAGAATCTCATCTCGAAGTTGCCATATGTCCTGGAGAGAAGAATTTGGAAATAAACTTTTCTACCAACTCATACCAAGTGGTGATAGAATGGTTGGGCAACCTCTCTAACCAGTCTAATGATTTTCCCCGTAGAGAAAAGGGAAATAGCCTAAACCTCAACGCGTCCTCAGTAACATTTGTTTGTTTGTTCCCCCAACAAGTATCGACGAACCCTTTGAGATGCTTGTAGGCATTTTGATTCGGAGCCCCAATGAAGAAACCCCGTTGTTCAAGTACTGTAAGCATCACGTTGGTGATTTGGAAGTTGTTTGCCCTAATGCGGGGCGGGACTATAGCACTTTCATAACCCTCGTTTGGCAATTGTCAGTGGCCTTCCACTCCTGGTGGAGGTGGGGGAGGGACGGGCATATTATCATGAGGCGGACAGCCTCGTCTATTAGCTTGAGGTTCAATAGGAACCTCACCCATGGCATCATCATCCACGACCTCCCCCAAGTGTACATTTCCAATGGGCTCGTTGTTGAGAGCCATAATTGTACCTAGAATCAATTCAAACATAAAATTAGTAACTCAAAAGGAAAGAAAGACAAAACACGCAAAAAGCCTAGGTATATAGCTAGATCCGTTTAACACCTTGGCAATGGCACCAAAAATTCCATACATTCTCCATATCATCCTTTGCTAATCGTCTGTTCCATATTGACTTCACTAGATTTCCAAACTCCTTATGATATGTCCATCCATTAAAGAATCTAAAGGATGGTTTGATATTGGATCGAACAGACTTGATGTTCAGCAGCATAGGTGCGTGATCAGATATCAATCGCACATCATATTTAGTGCATACATGCCCCCAATTAGTCATCCACAAATCATTACCAAACACCCTATCAATTCTTCTTAGTATCATGTTATCACCTTGTTGTTTGTTGAACCAGGTATAGTAATCTCCTTTCCATTCCAGTTCATTCAGAAACAAGTTATGAATACAGTCTGAAAAATTTACCATTTCACTCATTGCAACTGGATTGCCATACATTCTGTCTTGAATATACAGCATAGCATTAAAATCTCCACCAATTATCCAAGTCTTTGTCACTTGTATTGATATATCATTCAAATTACACCATAAAGACTTCCTCTGCTCAATTGTGTTGAAACCATAAACTAGTGTAAGGCAAGCTTCAAATCCATCCATACTCCCCCTTACTGTGCAATGAATTAATTGAGAATCTATCTTTTCAACATCAATACAATAAACCTTAGGATCCCATGTCAGCCAAATCCTTCCATTTACTGAATTCTGATAGTTGTTCTGTATTGCCCAACCTAGTAAAATATTTTTGAATACCCTATTGGCTCTACTCTCCTTTACTCTAGTTTCCAAAAAACCAGTTAACTTTATTTGTTTATTCTGTATATATATATATCTTTAGCTCCTTTTGTTTATATCTCTTATTTATTCCCCTCACATTCCATATCACCCAAGCCATTAAACTATAATAGGTGGCCCACTATCAGCTATGGGCAAGCATTTCTATATCCTTTTTCCACCTGTGTTCTCCACTGTTTTATTCCCTCTCAATATACTAGTAGCCAAAGCTGGGAACTCCCTGATATAGCTCAGTTCAGGGCTTTTTTGAGTGTTCTGTATCTCCCTTCTAGGTGTTTGATCTCCAACTCTTGTTAAAGATTGTTGTGTTTGATCAACATGTTGCTTGTCATTTGTCTCTTCCACTTATTGATATGTTCCCATTACCACAATAGGAAGATCCTTCACCTCATTATTCTTCTTTGCTCTCCACTCTTGCACCACTTTCTCTACTTGTTGAGGAGCTTCCTGTTTAGCAATTGGTGCAGCTGGTATTCTTCTTCTAGTGGTTTTGCTCTTTATCAACTTTCTTACAAGAGTGACCAATCTTCAGACATTCTTTACAGAATTCTAGTTTCCAGTCATAGTCTATTGCTTGTTCAAACTGTTTTCCATCCTGTTCCCATACTGTGACACTTGTTGGTAATGATCTAGTGACATTAATCTCAATTAACATCCTAGTATATGAGATCCTCTTCTGTTTGGATATGCATTTGTCATGACCGAATTTTCCACCCTCGGGAGTCGTGATGGCGCCTACTAATGAGAGCTAGGCAAGCCAAATTTAATTACTTTTTCATTAATAACATAATTCATTTTAACAATTATCGGCAATAATACAAAAGCAATGAAATTAAATAATAAGCGGAAGTCTCAATATTATAGAAAACTGAATAGAAATGCGAAAAATCTCAACAAAAGCCTCTACCCAAGACTGGTGTCACAATACTCACGAACTGCTAAATACAAACGTCTGAAAGAGAACATAAACTGTTTATCCCGAATACAATAAGATAACAGATAAAATAAAGGATAGATGAGACGCCGAGCCTGCGGACGCCTGCAAGGCTACCTCGGGTCTCGCTGGACTGAAGGCCTGCTCCCACACTACTGTTGTTGCTGTCCAAAACTTGGATCTGTGCAAAATAGCACAAAGTGTAGTATCAGCACAACCGACCCCATGTGCTGGTAAGTGTCTAGCCTAACCCCGGCGAAGTAGTGACGAGGCTAGACTGGACTATCATATAAATCTGTGCAGTTATATATCTATATATACAACATAATTGAAATACAAGACAAGTAAACAATATGGGAGGGGAAGCATGCTGTGGGGAGGTAACAATTTCAAGTAAAAGTTGCCTAGTAACAAAGGAAAAGCACAACTCATATAATAATAAGGAACAGAGATCAACAAGTGCACGGCATCACCCTTCGTGCTTTTACTCTCATCCTCACCAAGCAATAGTATAACAAAACATGTACGGCATCACCCTTCGTGCTTTTACTCTCATTCCTCACATATAATCAATAGAATCCGCACGAAATGGCACATCGTGCGGCACGGCATCACCCTTCGTGCTTTACTATCCTTTCTTCACAATAAGGAAACAGTGCACGGCATCACCCTTCATGCTTTACACTCTTTCCTCACAAGAAACAAACAATGTACGGCATCACCCTTCATGTTTTAACACTCTTCCTCACCCAATCAACAATCACAAACAAGGGCAAGGGAATACTAAAATAGTAATGGAAATCGCGATAAAGGAATACAAACAAACAATTAAAAATCCGGCAAGGGTGCAACATCAATAATCTCAACGTCCCGGTAAGGGAAAATATTCAATAATCAACAACGTCCCGGTAAGGGAATAGATCCTTAACTCTTTCTCTTTCTTTCACATTCATCTCATAGTTCACATTATCACTCGAGCCAATGCTCCAAAGATTTACTTATTCACAATTTCTAATTCAACTCGAGCCAATGCTCCACGAAGTTTAAAGATCACAATTCCTTTCACAAGCTCTTTACAACATATAGAAGTCATCAATTAAGCATGGAAGGTATAACAAAATCCAAACTATTCGCAAAATAAGGACTCACAGTCATGCTAGACACCAATGTATAGATAGTCGTCACCATGCCTATACATCGTACTCGACAATTAGCAAGTAGCAAATAAGACTTAACTCATATTCTCTCAAGCTAAGGTTAGACCAAACACTTACTTCGTTGCTTTGAACTCAACTCAAGCCTCAACTATAGCTTTACGCCATGATTCCACCTCCAATCCGCTCGAATCTAGCCACAAATTACTTAATTACTTTAATAAACACTAAATGAGTCAATTTGAATGCATAAAAATGAATTTCTCAAAGGTTTGCCCAAAAATTCCAAAATTGCCCCTGGGCCCACGTGGTCAAAACACGAGGTTTGAACCAAAAACTGGTTATCCATTCCCCCACGAATCCAAATATATGATTTGTTTTGAAATCGGACCTCAAATTGAGGTCCAAATTCCTAATTTTTAAATAAAAAAAAAACCTAGGTTCTATCCAAAACCCCCAATTTCACCCATGAAAATCATTGATTTTAAGTGGAAAACATATTAAATGATGTTAATGATTGAAAGAATTGAGTATAAATTGACTTACAAATGATTTAGAATGAAACTTGTTCTTGAAAAATCGCCTAAGGAGTTTGGGTTTTGAAAGAATGGTGAAAATTTGACTAAGTATAAAATTTGCTGGGCCTCAGATATGGGAATTGTGAACCCCCACCATTTGTGGGAATTGCGAAGCTGGGTTCGCATTTGCGAACCCTTCCCTTTATCCATTTCTCGTATTTGTGATGAAAAAGTCGCATTTGCAGCCCCCCTGAGTTTCGCATTTGCAAACAACAAGATTGCATTTGCGATCAGTAGGCCAAAGTCCCAAGCTTCGCAATTGAGATGCAAAGCTCGCAATTGCAAAATACACTTCGCAAATTTGAAGATCAGAGAAGAAGCATACCATATTTTTATTAAGTTAAAAAATGCAATCCGTAGCCTATCCAAAAGTCACCCGAGCCCTCGGGGCTCCAAACCAAACATACACACAACCTCAAAAACATCCTACAGACTTATTCGGCAATCAAATCGCCAAAATAACATCATATATATCGAATTAAGACTCAGAAGTCATAATTTCTTTCAAATTTCCATTTTAAATCTGAAACACGTCAAACGACGTCCGTTTTCAACCAAACTTTACAGAAAGGGCTTAAACCATATATAAGACTTGTATCGGGCACTGAACCAAAATACAGGCACGATACCATAGTCTTTTAATCAAATTTCATTTCCAATTCCCTTAAGTATTTTCAGAAAATAATTTCACACAAAAATTTATTTCTCGGGCTTGGGACCTCGGAATTTGATTCCGAGCATACGCCCAAGTTCCATATTTTCCTACGGACCCTCCGGGACCGTCAAATCACGGGTCCGGGTCTGTTTACCCAAAATTTTGACCGAAGTCAAATCTATTCAATTTAATATCAAAATTTAGTATTTTCTCACATAATTCATATTGAAGCTTTCCGGCTTCGCGCTCGGACGGCGCACACAAATTGAGGCAAACCCAAGTGAGATTTTCAAGGTCTCGAAAGCACAGAATGAGTAAGGAAACAAGTGATGACCCTTTGGGTTGTCACATTCTCCACTTCTAACAACCGTTCATCCTCGAACGGACAAAAGAAAGAAGTACTTGAGTCGGGGAAAAGATGAGGATAACGACTTCGCATATCAGACTCAGACTCCCAAGTTGATGCCTCAGGAGGCTAACCTCTCCACTGAACACGCACAGAAGGAAAACTCTTGGATTTCAACTGAGGAACCTGCCGGTCCAAAATAGCTACCGGCTCTTTCTCGTAAGACAAGTCCTTGTCCAACTAGACAATGCTGAAATCTAACACGTGGGCTGGATCGCTGTGATACCTCCGAAGCATGGATACATGAAAAACTGGATGCACGGCTGATAAGTTAGGCGACAATGCAAGTCTATAAGCCACCTCTCACACTCGATCAAGAATCTCAAACGGACTAATGAACCTTGGGCTAAGCTTGCTCTTTTTCCCAAATCTCATCACGCCCTTCATAGGCGACACTCGGAGCAATACCCGCTCACCAACCATAAATGCCATATCTCGAACCTTGCAGTCTGCATAACTCTTTTTCCTAGACTAAGCTAAGCGAAGCCTATCCTGAATGATCTTGACCTTGTCCAAGACCTCCTGAACCAAATCTGTACCTAACAACCGAGCCTCTCCCGGCTCAAACCATCAAATCGGAGACCAACACCGCCTACCATATAAAGCCTTATAAGGAGCCATCTGAATGCTCGACTGGTAGCTGTTGTTGTAGGCAAACTCCGCTAAACGGAAGAACTGATCCCACGAAGCTCCAAAGTCGATAACACAAGCTCGAAGCATATCCTCTAGAATCTGAATAGTCCGCTCGGACTGACCGTCCATATGGGGGTGAAATGCTATGCTCAAATCTACCCGTGTGCCCAACTCTCGCTGCACCGCTCTCCAGAAGCTCGAGGTAAACTGTGTACCCCGATCCGTAATGATAGACACGGGCATACCATGAAGGCAAACAATCTCCCGAATATAGATCTCAGCGAACCTCTCAGAAGAATAGGATACTGCCACAGGAATGAACTGTGCTGACTTGGTCAGCCTATCAACAATAACCCATATCGCATCAAACTTCTTCCGAGTCAACGGAAGCCTAATAACAAAATCCATAGTAATCTGCTCCCACTTCCACTTGGGAAGCTCAATCCTCTGAAATAAACCACCAGGCCTCTAATGCTCGTACTTAACCTGCTGACAATTAAACAACTAGACACATATGCTACAATATCCTTCTTCATTCTATGCCACCAATAATGCTGCCACAAATCCTGATACATCTTCGCGGCGCCCGGATGAATAGAGTACCTGGAACTATGGGCCTCCTCTAAAATCAACTCTCGAAGTCCATCCACCTTGAGCACACAAACTCGCACATGCAATCTCAAAATCCCATCCGCATCTAAGGTAACCTGTTTGGCACCTCCTCGTAGTACCATGTCTCTAAGGACACACAAATGGGGATCATCAAAATGCCGGTCACGGATACGTTCCAATAACGAAGAACGAGCGACCGTGCAAGCTAACAAACGACTTGGCTCAGAAACATCCAGTCTCACGAACTGATTGGATAATGCCTGAACATCCAAAGCAAGCGGCCTTTGATTGACCGAAATATAAGCAAGACTGCCCATACTGGCTGACTTCCTACTCAAAGCATCGGCCACTACATTGGCCTTCCCCGGATGATAAAGAATAGTGACATCATAATCCTTCAACAACTCCAACCACCTCCTCTGCCTCAAATTCAACTCCTTTTGCTTGAACAAGTACTGAAGACTTTTGTGATCAGTGAACACCTCACATGCCATGCCATACAAATAGTGCCTCCAGATCTTCAATGCGTGAACAATGGCTGCCAACTCTAGATCATGCACTGGATAGTTCTTCTCATGAATCTTCAACTTCCTTGAAGCATGGGCAATGACCTTGCCATCCTGCATCAACACTGCTCCAAGCCCGACATGGAAAGCATCGCAATAGACTGTATAAGGCCCTGAACCTGTGGGCAAAACCAACACTGGTGCCGTAGTCAGAGCTGTATTGAGCTTCTGAAAGCTCGCCTCACACTCATCCGACCATCTGAACTAGGCACCCTTCTGGGTCAATCTAGTCATCGGGGCTGCAATAGATGAAAATTCCTTTGCAAACCGTCGATAGTATCCTGCCAACCCCAAGAAACTCCAAATCTCTGTAGCTGATGCTAGTCTAGGCCAGTTCTTGACTGCCTCTATCTTCTTTGGGTCCACCTGAATGCTCTCTGCTAATACAACATGGCCCAGAAATGCAACTGAACCCAACCAGAATTCATACTTCGAGAACTTAGCATATAGCTGACTATCCCTCAGAGTATGAAGAACCACTGTACGGTGCTGCTCGTGCTCCTCCTGGCTGCGGGAGTATATCAATATATCGTCAATGAACACTATCACGAATGAATCCAAATAAGGCCTGAACACTCGGTTCATCAAGTCCATGTAAGTTGTTGGGGCATTTGTCAACCCGAATGACATGATCAAGAACTCATAATGCCCATACCGAATGCGGAAAGCTATCTTAGGGACATCGGATGCCCTAATTCTCAACTGATGGTAACCAGATCGCAAGTCAATCTTGAAAAATAACCTGGCACCCTGAAGCTGGTCGAACAAATCAACGCTTTTTTTGTTGTTGTTTTCTGTCGGATTTTCTTTTTTTTTTTTTGAACACCCTACTTGCTACTGTGAGAATTGGTTTGTTCACTATTAAATTAGTTATCATGTTGAAGTATATTAATAATACCTCTCGGAAAATGTTAAATTTCCTGAGAGGGGCATATATTTATTTATTTATTTATATTTACAATTTAACTTTCTTACCTTAGAATCATCTAACCAACATTTTGCTTTACCCAGTTATCTCTATCCTTTCTAAGTACAGTAATGTTCTATTCACATTTACTCTCTGTTTCTTATTTTCCCGCTTCTCCTAGTGAAAGGTGAAGCTCATATTTTTACTCATCATTTTGGCTCTTGAATACATTATTTGCAACATCTTTTTATCTCTCTAAATTATTTAGCATTAGTGATGCTTCGCCATTTATTCATCAACTCTTATGTTCAGGACTCTACCTGCTTTGAGTTGTAGAATTCTCCCCTGAAATTGAAATCAAACGGAAAAGTCAATGGTTCTTATTATTAACAAAGTATTCTCTAAATTGACACGAACATCTAAGGGTGTGGCCTAGTGGGAGTGAAGCAAGTGAAAACCTTGAAGACAAGGTTCAAATCCCAGTAGAAATAAAAAATGTTTGGTCATTAAGTGCCAGATTTTTCAACTGATTAAGCTTCAGAGTAGGGACTTAATGGTTAAAATAGGTCATGTGGTTGAGACATCCAGTACAATTTCAGTAAAACGATCCAGGAATATGAAGAAGGAAAGTGGTTAAAATTATAAAGCATGTTTAGAATTCATATAAGTTGGAAGTGTCATCATGAATCAAGCTTGCTTCCCACTGTGGCTAGGAATCACATCTCACAATAAAACTGCTTTCTTGTTTCCGGAGCTTGGTGTGACAATTGAAATCATTTGAATGACTGTAATGTACTTGAGAAATTCCAAAACTGAATGTAATTCATAATTTCTCTAGTTGCAAAAATATTATCAGTGATGTTATAAATGAATATAGTCAAATTACTTATGTAGGTTCGTAATATATTGAGCTTTCAGGAGTATCTGATTTTCTATTTTCCTGTGTATAATGTTATACTTTTACCGAAAAGCTAAATCAGGCAAATGTTGGAGCTGGATATGTATGTTTGTGGGATGGGGTGACATCAAATGAGTCATTTCATGTTGTATGCAGGATAAAATTAGTGTTACCAGGCCTGAAACTTTGAGTGCTCAAGTACAAACAGAACATCAGCAACGTATGCCTCATGAAGCATCCTCATTGGAGTTGTCCCCTACATCTGTTACTCCGTCCATTTCATCAGTGCTGAGCCCAATTCTAGCAGAAAGACAATTGTCAGCAGTAGTAAATGGTAGTACAGAAGAAGTGGCTAAGCAGAGTTCCGATGCCAAGGTTCTACCGATTGTGCCAGTCCTGAAGACACCATCCCGTGATGGGTACAATTGGCGGAAGTATGGTCAAAAGCAAGTTAAAATTCCTCAAGGTTCTCGAAGTTATTACTGATGCACTCATTCTAAGTGCTGCGCCAAGAAGATTGAGTGCTCTGATCACACTAATCGTGTGATGGAGAATATTTATAGAAGTCAACACAATCATGATCCACCTCCGAGAGTAAATCCACCCCCGAGAGTAAATTGCTCAAAGGAAAGCAAGCCCTCGGCAGTGGATACTTATTCTTGACCGTTACCTTGCTCAATTGCCGGTAATCAATAGACATCCTTATTGACCCATCCTTCTTCTTGACAAATAACACCGGCGCACCCCAATGAGATACACTGGGTCTAATGAAACCCTTCTCAAGCAAATCCTGCAACTGTTCTTTTAACTCCTTCAACTCCGGTGGGGCCATACGATATGGCAGAATGGAAATAGGCTGAGTGCCCGGAACCAGATCAATGCAGAAATCAATATCCCTGTCGGGTGGCATACCCGGCAAGTCTGAAGGAAAAACATCAGGGAACTCACAAACAACGGGCACAGAATCGATAGAGGGAACCTCAGCACTGGAATCCCGAACATAAGCTAGATAAGCCAAACACCCCTTCTCGACCATACGCCAACCCTTCACATACGATATAGCACTGCGGGTGGAATGACCTGGAATACCTCTTGACTCTAAACGAGGCATAACCGGTAAAGCTAAGGTCACCGTCTTGGCATGGCAGTCCAAGATAGCGTGATAGAGTGATAACCAGTCCATCTCCAATATAATATCAAAGTCGACCATATCTAAAAGCAATAGATTTACACGAGTCTCCAGACCCCCAATCACCACAACACAAGAGCGATGGACTCGATCGACCACGATGGAATCACCCACCAGCGTAGACACATAAACAGGAATACCCAATGCATCACTAGGCATGATCAAATACGTGGCAAAATAGGATGACACATACGAATACGTAGACCCCGGATCAAACAACACTGAAGCATCTCTATTACAAACCAGAACCGTACCTATAATAATCGCATCTAAAGCCTCTGCCTCGGGCCTAGCCTGAAGAGCATAACATCGGGGCTAGGCCCCACCACTCTGATCTACCTCTCTGGGACGGCCTGTTGCTGGCTGGCCTCTACCTCTGGCGGTCTGAGCTCCACCTCTATGACCTCTACCTCCACCTCTAGCACCTCTACCCCCGCCTCTAGCTGGCTGGACGGGCTGTGGAGCATCTGGTGCCTGAACCATGGCACGAGAACCCTGGTGCGAAGAACTGCTCGGTGCTCGAGGGCAAAATCTGGCAATATGACCCGTGTCACCACAAGTGTAACAAGCCCTCGGCTGCTGAGTTTGCTGGCCCTGCCGACCTGAATAACCACCACGGAAACTCTGAAGCGGTGGTGCACTGATAGGGGCTGGTGGTGCACTGAATGGCTGCTGATCATAATAGTGTGCGTGAGAACCACAACCACCTGGGGCACCCTGAGAAACCTGGAGGGCTGACTGGAAAGGCCTAAAAGGCTGACCCCTATCATATGAATCTTTGCCTCCAGATGAGGCACCACTGAATCGGCCTGACTAACGGGGTCTCTTGTCAGCTCTATGACCACCCCCCAGTGGCAATACCATCTCGATCCTCCGGGCCACATTGGCCGCCTCCTGAAAAGTGATGTCACTCCCCGCCTCTCTAGCCATCCGGAGACGAATAGGCTGAATGAGTCCATCAATAAACCGTCTCACTCTCTCCCTCTCAGTGGGGAGTATGACAATAGCATGGCGAGCCAACTCAATAAACCTGGTCTCGTACTGGGTGACTGACATGGACTGATGGAGACACTCAAACTGCCTCTGATAGGCCTCATGCTGTGTGACAGGGAGAAACTTCTCCAGAAATGTATGCATTAACTGCTCCCAAGTCAAGATTGGAGACCCTGCTGGTCTAGCTAAACAGAAATCCCTCCACCAAGTCTTGGCGGATCCAGATAGGCAAAATGCAGTGAAATCAACTCCATTGGACTCAACAATACCCATGTTCCGAAGAACCTCGTGGCAGCTGTCCAAATAATCCTGAGGATCCTCAATGGAAGCATCGCTGAATGTAGTAGTGAAGAGCTTGGTGAACCTATCCAACCTCCACAAAGCATCGGCAGACATAGCTGCCCTATCACCTGCCTGGGCTACCACACCCGACTGAGCTGCTCTAACTGGCTGAACTGCTGGAGCCGGAACCTGGGGAGCTACCTACTCCGGAGTACGAGTAGTAGGAGTCTGGACCCCTCCTCCAGCCTGAGATACAACTGGTGCTACAGGAAGAAAACCCGCTCGAGTAACACTCTCCATGAGGCCCACCAATCGGACCAAAGCATCCTGAAGAACTGGGGTAGCAATAAACCCCTATGGGACTTGAGTTGGGCCCACCGGAACTGTTGGGGCTGGGGTCGGAACCTCCTCGTCAAAGTCGAACTGAGGCTCCGCCATTGGTGCTGCTGCTCGGGGCTGAGCTCTGCCCCTACCTCGGCCTCTAGCACGGCCTCATCCTCTGCCCCTAGCGGGAGCTGCCTGGGGCTCGGACTGCTGATCGGAAGATGAGGAAGCACGTGTTCTCACTATCTGCGAAAGAACAGAGTAGAAATTCAAATAGCATTGAGAAACCAAACCGCACGACAAGAAAGAACAAATGTGAAACTTTTCCTAACTCGGTAGCCTCTGGGGGATAAATACAGACGTCTCTGTACCGATCCCTCAGACTCTACTAAGCTTGTTCGTGAGTTGTGAGACCTATGTAACCTAGAGCTCTGATACCAACTTGTCACGACCCAGATTTCCCACTCTTAGGAGTCGTGATGGCGCCTACTAATGAGAGATAGGCAAGCCAAATTTAATTACTTTTCATTAATAACATAATTCCTTTTAACAATTATCGGCAATAATAAAAAAGCAACGAAATTAAATAATAAGCGAAAGTCTCAATATTATAGAAAACTGAATAGAAATGCAGAAAATCTCAACAAAAGCCTCTACCCAATACTGTTGTCACAATACTCACGAACTGCTAAGAATACTAAATACAAACGTCTGAAAGAGAACATAAACTGTTTATCCAGAATACAATGAGATAACAGACAAAATAAAGGATAGAGGAGACGCCGGGCCTGCGGACGCCTGCAAGACTACCTCGGGTCTCGCTGGACTGAAGGCCTGCTCCCACACTACTGCTGTTGTTGTCCGAAACCTAGATCTATGCAAAATAGCATAGAGTATAGTATCAGCACAACCGACCCCATGTGCTGGTAAGTGTCTAGCCTAACCCCGGGAAAGTAGTGACGAGGCTAGACTGGACTACCACATAAACCTGTGCAGTTATATATCTATATATACAACAGAATTGAAATACAAGACAAGTAAACAATATGGGAGGGGAAGCATGCTGTGAGGAGGTAACAGTTTCAAGTAAAAGTTGCCTAGTAACGAAGGAAAAGCACAACTCATACAATAATAAGGAACAGAGATCAACAAGTGCATGGCATCACCCTTCGTGCTTTTACTCTCATCCTCACCAAGCAATAGTATAACAAAACGTGCACGGCATCACACCTCATGATTTTACTCTCATTACTCGCATATAATTAATAGAATCGGCACGGAATGGCACATCGTGCGATACAGAATCAACTTTCGTGCTTTACTCTCTTTTCCTCACAATAAGCAAACAATGCACGGCATCACCCTTCGTGCTTTAAACTCTTTCCTCACAAGAGACAAACAATGCACGACATTACCCTTCGTGCTTTAACACTCTTCCTCACCCAATCAACAATCACAAACAAGGGCAAGGGAATACTAAAACAGTAATTGAAATCCCGGCAAGGGAACACAAACAAACAATTAAAAACCTGGCAAGGGTACAACATCAATAATCTCAATGTCCTGGCAAGGGAATAGATCCTTAACTCTTTCTCTTTCTTTCACTTTCATCTCATAGTTCACATTATCACTCGAACCAATGCTCCAAAGATTTACTTATCTCATATACCTTAACAATTTGTAATTCAACTTGAGACAACGCTCCACGAAGTTTAAAGATCACAATTCATTTCACAATCTCTTTACAATATATAGAAGTCATCAATTAAGCACGGAAGGTATAACAAAATCCAAGCTATTCGCAAAATAAGGACGCACGGTCATGCTAGACACCAATGTATAGATACTCGTCACCATGCATATACATCGTACTCGACAATTAGCAAGTAGCAAATAAGACTCAACTCATATTCCCTCAAGATAAGGTTAGACCAAACACTTACCTCGTTGCTTTGAACTGAACTCAAGCCTCAACTATATCTTTACCCCGTGATTTCACCTCCAATCCGCTCGAATCTAGCCACAAATTACTTAATTACTTTAATAAACAGTAAATGAATCAATTTGAATGCATAAAAATGGATTTCTCAAAGTTTTGCCCAAAAAATCCAAAATCACCCCCAGGCCCACGTGGTAAAAACTCGAGGTTCGAACCAAAACCCGATTACCCATTCTCCCACGAACCCAAATATATGATTTGTTTTGAAATCGGACCTCAAATTGAGGTCCAAATCCCCAATTTTAGAAACAAAAACCTAGGTTCTACCAAAAACCCCCAATTTTACCCATGAGAATCATTGATTTTAAGTGGAAAACATGTTAAATGATGTTAATGATTGAAAGAATTGAGTAAAACTTGACTTACAAATGATTTGGAATGAAACTTGTTCTTGAAAAATCGCCTAAGGAGTTTGGGTTTTGAAAGAATGGTGAAAAATGGTGAAAATTCGACTAAGTATAAAATTTGCTGGGCCTCAGATATGGAAATTGCGAACCCCGACCATTTGTGGGAATTGCGAAGCTGGGTTTGCATTTCCGAACCCTTCCCTTTTTCCAATTCTTGCATGTGCGATGAAAAAGTCGCATTTGCGGCCCCCCTGAGTTTCGCATTTGCGAACAACAAGATCTCATGTAGGCCAAAGTCCCAGGCTTCGAAATTGCGATGCAAAGCTCGCATTTGCGAGCTCGCAATTGCGAGATACACTTCGCAGATACGAAGATCACAGAAGAAGCATATTAGATTTTTATTAAGTTCAAAATTGCAATCTGTGGCCTATCCAAAACTCACCCGAACCCTCGGGGTTCCAAACCAAACATACACACAACCTCAAAAATATTCTACGGACTTATTCGCGCGATCAAATCGCCAAAATAATATAATATACATCAAATTAAGCCTCAGAATTCATAATTTCTTCCAAATTTTCATAAAACATCAAATTTCTATTTTAAGTCCGAAACACGTCAAACGACGTCCATTTTCAACGAAACTTTACGGAAAGCACTTTAACCATATATAAGATATGTACCGAGTGCCGAAACCAAAATACGGGCCCGATACTATAGTCTTTTAATCAAATTTCATTTTCAATTTCCTTAATTATTTCCAGAAAATAATTTTACACAAAAATTTATTTCTCGGGCTTAGGACCTCGGAATTCAATTCCGGGCATACGACCAAGCCCCATATTTTCCTACGGACCCTCCGGGACCGTCAAATCACGGGTCCGGGTCCATTTATCCAAAATATTGACCGAAGTCAAGTCTATTCAATTTAATATCAAAATTTAGCACTTTCTTACAAAATTCATATTTAAGCTCTCTGAATTCTTGCCTGGGCTCCGCATGCAAATCAAGGCAACTCCAAGTAAGGTTTTCAAGGCCTCGGAAGCATAGAATGAGTAAGGAAACAAGTGATGACCCTTTGGGTCGTCACAGCATTCATCTGCATACAATAGTTTGCCAATAGCACTTGCAATTCTGCTCAAAGAATGTACTCCCCAGCGACTCATAGGTAGGTTAGGTAGTATCACCCACAGTGGAATTTCATATAGAAATTCCTTGATAAAATCAAAATTAACAGTCCATGGCTTCAAAATAAGTGGCTTATTGTTCATTGTATATGGACCAGAGTATAGAATCTCATTCATAGATTGGAACTTAACAACATAGTATCCTTTCATCATGATAGAATACTTCCGGCTCTGAAACTCGATTCCAACTCTGTTTTACAAATCAATGCATGTAATTATAGCCCGGTGTTTCGCCAATTACATACATAATTAGGGCACATTTCCATTTCATTACTTCCTTCTCCACATACTCTTTCTCAAGTTGTACCACTGTCTTCCCTTCTACAATTTTAGGTGGTATGTAACTCAGTTTCAAACCATTTTCAGAGCTTCGATTACCTGCAAACAATGGATTCCATACTGCTTTCTCCCTTTTCTCCTCATTTACTGGTGCTAGATCTTGTGTTAACTTGCTTGTACTTGCTAGATCTGCAGTCTTCTTAATCGATTTGTCACTTTGGCCACTTAGAATTGGACTAACACTCAGATCCAATCTCTTAGTTGTAGCTTGCTTCATTCCGTCACTTGCATGTTGCTTCAGTCGAGTATCCTCCAATGGAACAGTAACATTCGCCATAGTAGCTACTGGAGTTTTCTCTAGTTGCATGTTGGTTTCAGCTAGGTTTTCTCCCCCGGCTAAAGGTTGCAACCTTGGTCTTCCTCGAGGTCTTCCTCTTCCCTGAGCCATATCCACGGTGGACGGGCATCGTACTAACGTGCGCCGGTGAGCATTGGGTTAGAGAGAGAGAAAATATATATATAATTTGCTACAAATAAATAATTATTTGTATGAAGAGAATTGATAATCCAAATAAGGATGTAGATAATTTGCTTTAGTGCAAAATAAGAAGGATTGATAATTTGGAATGTTACAAGACATTTCACAAAGAAAAAATCGAAAACAAGAAAAATTAAAATTTTTTTTTTTAAAAAAGCCACAATATATTCGTATATATGATATCTCTAATTTTAAAACAACGGTAGAAACTAGAAATAAAGAATAAAAGAAAAGTCTTAAATTAGTAAGGGATAATTTAAAAAATATAAATTTATAGTGAGGATAGTTTTATCTTGAATAAATTAATTTTCTGCTTCGACTTCTATAATTCTAGCTTCTTCCCAAAAGTAGAAAAACTACTTCTACTGCTGGCCAAAAGTACTTCTCCGTCTAGGCCACATAACTTAAATTTTTTTAAAAGTATTTTTTTGGGGGAAAAAAGTACTTTTGACCTCCCAAAAGTTTAGCCAAATAGGTTGTCATATCTCTTTTGTCTTGCTTAATTTATTTTATGCTACTATAGAATAGTGAGATGAATCTATACTCTAGTCATCTTTCATAGATTCTCTTGATTCATCATCTTTTAAACAGTAAAAATGTTTAGAGAGCTTTGTCTAACTCATGTGCAAATATGCATATTATCGCATTCTAACTTTTACTAATGACTCTTACATGACGTTTAGAAAAATAAAAATTAATCAAACTGTACCGATACCATAGAGAAACTGGGATGACTCAGATAATTTTGAAAAACTTAATTTTAGTTACACAAAATAGAATAACCGAAAAATTAGTATAGAATAAATTTTATTAATTAACGGATGGAACTAAACCCTTGACACCCCTATTTCTTACCCACCACCTCGTCTAATTAGCTTGATGGTGTGCATCATTTTTTCAGTTAAAAATAATCTAGTACTATATGGTTATAGATTCAGTTGAAACTTAAAAAAAAAAAAATTGTATTGGTAAATAATTTTTAAAAGTTGAAGTTGTGTTCAGAGGCGGAGCTAGGATTTGAACCTTTGGGTTCGGAATTGTGATCCTTTTAAGTTACTAGTTTCTAAATTAATAAGTTATACATATTCAATAGATTTTTAAAAATAAATATATGATTTGAGCAAAAGATACTGGGTTCGGCCGAACCCGCATCTCGCACTCTATCTCCGCCTCTGGTTGTGTTTTGACATGCATTTTACTTGAAAGAAAAGTTGAAGTTTTGTGAGCGGAGGAAAAAAATTTACCCAAAAACTTATCCAATCAGTTTTTGGAACTTGAAAATATTTCTTCAAATTTTTTTAAATACTAATTAAGTTCCACGAACAAATAATATTTTCATTATTTTTTTTGAAAAAAATATTTAAAAAAAAAAAATCAATGTCCAAGCGAGAAGTATTAAATGGCTCATAATTTGTTTTATGTTTCATATGTTACGTTGCTACACTTCTATACCAGGACAAATAGTTAGTTTCTTGTTGTGAGTTGTGACTAGTGTTCTTTGATTTATTTCTAAATTCAATGGTATAAAGAAGAATGGAAAAAAAAAATAAAGAAAGGTCTGATTTATTTATTTTTGTGGTAGGCAGTTTCAAGCTAAAACGAGGCGATGGCTCACATTAAAATTAAAAGGGTCCAAAGGATTGTAAAAGAAATTTAAAAAAATTGAGATTATTGACATTTGTTAGGATACACATAACGAAGATTAAGAGATTGTAAGTTCAAGTAAATAAAATTTCAAACTATTAAATTAATAACTTTATTTATAGGATTTCGAGTCCGAAACGGCTAACTTTTTTGACTCAAAAACACTTTATACAATATAAAAAAAAGTTATTTTTCTATATAAATAAAACGCGATTTTTTACCATGATTTATATGAAACGTGGTATCTTGGTTTACTACCAGAATTTGAGGGAATCAACGATTTGTCAGTTTGGTCATTTGTGAAAGTAAATAATAGGATTTCTTCTAACCTTTATTTGTCTTTTACCTTCTTTAACTTTCGTAACTTATATATTTTAAAACTATGTAAAGTAGTATAAATAAAAACTGTTATTCTCTTATTGAAAAATTTCTTAAACAAAGAAAAGTATTTGACAATTGTTTTTTTTTTAACTAGTTGATTGCTTTATATACTTTTTCATATTGTAATTTTATTTTTGAAAATTTTAGGAATAGGTGTCTAAATGTATGAGGTCAATTGGTTTTTTGGCTCTTGACAAACTTGTTTTTAGTTTTTTGACCCTATCTCTTTTTTTTACACACGGAAGATTTATTTTTACACGTAAGAGATCTCTCTTTTACACATAAGAGATCTAAAAAGGTCATTTTCTTAAATTCAAAATTTTAAAAGGGTATTATGTACAAATAGCACGAATTATTGGGTCAATTCATTTTGTAACTCTTTACAAATTTATGTTTAGTTTTATGACCCTAACTCTTTATTTACATATGGAAGATTTAGTTTTACACGTAAGAGATTTGTCTTTTATACATAAGAGACTTAAAAAATGTTATTTTCTTACATTATAAATTGTAAAGGAACGGATTCAGACGTGCCAATTGGTTTTGTAACTCTTTACAAATTTATTTTTAGTTTTATGGCCCTAACTCTTTTTTTTGCATATGGGAGATTTATTTTTACAAATAAGAGATTTGTCTTTTATACATAAGAGATCTAAAAAAATATTATTTTCTTACTTTATAAATTGTAAAGGAACGGATTCAGATGGGTCAATTGGTTTTGTAATTCTTTACAAATTTATTTTTAGTTTTATGACCCTAACTCTTTTTTTACTTATGGGAGATTTACTTTTACGCATAATAGATCTGTCTTTTACACATAAGAGATCTAAAAATATTATTTTCTTAAATTATAAATTGTAAGGGAGCATGATGTACAAATAGCACCTGAATTTATACTGGAAATTAAATTCATTCATCTTCCTATTCTAAACTTTGTCAGTTTCTTATATATAGAACGGAGAAAGGTATTAATTTTTCAAAAAAGAAGTTACTTTTTTGTTATTGAATTAAAAAAGAAGTTAATGCAAAAAAGTATATAAAGCAATCAACTAGTTTAAAAAAAAAATATTGTCAAATACTTTTCTTTGTTTAAGAATTTTTTTAATAAAAGAATAATATTTTTTATTTATACTACTTTACATAGTATCAAAATATATAAGTTACGAAAGTTAAAGAAGGCAAAAGACAAATATAGAAATCCTATTATTTAGGCTTTCACAAATGACCAAACTTACAAATCGTTGATTCCCTCAAATTCTGGTAGTAAAACGCGGTACAATATCAGGTTTGACATAAATCGTAGTAAAAAATCGCGTTTTACCGCGTTTTATGTAGAAAAGAAATTTATTTTTTTTTTATACTGTAGAAACGTGTTTTGAGTCCAAAAAATCGTCATTTAGGTTTCGGACTCTAGGATTTCCTTTTCTTTATAATAATTAGTATATTGTTCTTATTTCTATGACTGTTCAGTCAACTTATTGATTTTGGATTACCATTAGAATAATTCTTTTTCCAAATCAAACAACTATTAGAATAGGCAAATAGGGATATTTTGGCGGAAAATTGAATTGCTGACCATAAGAGATATGGTCAATCATGATTATACTTTATGTGAGGATAAAAAAAACAGATATGTTTATACTAATCTCAGTTTATAAGGTAATGTAATTAATCCAAATTTGGAATATCCACAAAAAGATACGTAACCAAATGATTACATACTAAATCGAGCAGCATCAAACAAGCATTATATATTCACACTTTGCCTAAATGTGTTCATCACCAAAAAATAACATGGATCTGAAACTCGTTTCAACCTTTCTTTGCATTGCCTTGCTTCTTTCATCAAAAACATTTGGTGACCATTTAGCCAATCAAAGCGATATAGATACTTATATAGTACTTGTTGAGTTTCCTGATGATCTAGTTTTCTCTGATTCAAAAGATTTATATCTCTGGCATCAGTCATTTTTGCCTACAACTTCAGCAAATTCTGAGCACTCGTCGCGCATTATACATTCTTATCGTCATGTGTTTAACGGATTTGCTGCTGTGTTGTCATCAGATGAAGTGAAGATGATGGAAAAGAAACCTGGATTTGTATCTGCGCGTGGCCAACAGGTACTGCAGTTGCATACCACTCACAGTCCAGATTTTCTTGGCTTGCACCAGAATGTTGGCTTGTGGAATGCCTCGAATTCTGGTAAAGGTGTGATTATTGGTGTAATCGATTCTGGAATAACTCCACAACATCCTTCTTTCAATGACAACGGAATGCCTCCTCCCCCTTCCAAATGGAAAGGCAAATGTGAGTTCAATATCACAGTCTGTAACAAGAAGCTTATTGGAGCACGAAATTTGGCCCAAAATGCTACGTCACCTGTGGACGACGATGGACACGGGACACATACTTCAAGCACAGCTGCCGGAAACTTTGTGGAGGGTGCCAATTTGCTTGGTAATGCTAATGGCACTGCTGCTGGCATTGCGCCCCGTGCTCATGTGGCCATGTATAGAGTTTGTGCTTCAAAATGTCAAGAATCCGATATCTTAGCTGGTCTTGATGCTGCCATTGAAGACGGTGTGGATGTGATCTCGATTTCCCTTGGATCATTAGCTTCTATGTCTTTAAATGATGATGTTGTAGCAATTGGTTCGTATAGTGCGATTGAGAAGGGGATTTTTGTAAGTGCCTCGGCAGGAAATACAGGACCGGCTAATGATTCTGTAACGAATGCAGCCCCCTGGTTGCTAACTGTTGGTGCTAGCACAACAGATAGAAAGATAAGTGCGGTAGCAGTTTTGGGTAATGGAGCAGAATATGAGGGCGAATCAGTCTATCAACCATCAAATTTTTCACAAAAGTTACTGCCACTTGTTAATCCTGAATATTGTGAGTTTTTGTCTACAATTGATGTCAAGGGTAAAATAGTGTTGTGTGAGAGAAGCAACACCGGTTACCCTGCAGTTCAATATGGACAAAATGTGAAAGAAGCCGGTGGTGCAGCCATGATTCTCATGAACAACGAATGGCGTGGCTATACAACAATTGCAGATGTTCATGTCCTTCCTGCAACACACATTAGTTATGCTGATGGACAAAAGATCTTAAATTATATGAAATCAACAACAGCCCCAGTTGCAACAATATCATTTAAAGGAACAAGAATTGGAGACAAGCACGCGCCAGCAGTTGCTGACTTCTCTTCAAGGGGACCATTTAGCATTGGCATACTAAAGCCTGATATTATTGGTCCTGGAGTAAATATCCTTGCAGCATGGCGAACCTCTGTAGGGGAGATAACATCTGCTACATCAAAATTTAACGTTCTCTCTGGCACGTCGATGGCTTGTCCTCACCTTGCCGGAGTAGCAGCATTGTTAAAAAGTGCACATCCCGATTGGTCTCCAGCTGCAATTAAATCTGCAATCATGACCACTGCTGATTTCGTCAACCTAGGAAATGATCCGATTCAGGACGAAAGATTAAAACCTGCTAATCTACTTGCAACCGGATCAGGGCACGTGAACCCATCAAGAGCAAATGATCCAGGACTCATTTATGACATTCAGCCCGAAGATTATGTGCCCTACTTATGTGGCTTGAATTACACAGATCAACAAGTTAGTGTTATTGTGAAAAGGAAGGTACATTGTACGTCGAGCATACCTGAATCGGAGTTGAACTATCCTTCATTTTCTATTCCTTTGAAATCAGGGGTTCAAACATATACAAGGACTGTGACTAATGTTGGTGAAGCTAATTCAGCTTACACAGTTAAAGTATTTGGACTTGATGGTGTTGAGGTGACTGTTAATCCAACCATCCTGAAGTTTTCAGCCTTGAACCAGAAGGCGTCATATAATTTAACAGTTAAGCCTTCACCTCTTATAGCAGATTCCCAGGGATACATAATATGGTCTTCTAATAGATACTCCGTTAGAAATCCAATAGGAATATTCCCGCATATCGTTTAAAGATACAATTGTATTTGTTATAAGAAAATATTTCTCCATTATTTCCTAGATAAATTCTTCTATGTTCTTATGTGATTCTTTTGGGATGAAGGACCAGGAGTTTTGTTATGAAAAACATAATGTATCTGAAAATTGGAAAATAATTTTAAAATAAATTGGATAATCAAATTGCCGTGACAAACCATGGAGAAGTAATGAGTAAACAGTTCATCAATTTCCAATAAAACAGGAAAGGAAGGGAATACCTAATGTCAACAAAAGCATCATTGAGAAGGGAAGCGAGAATGTACAAACAATTCAACTAACGATTACAACGATTGAATTGCTATTAAAATGGGTCATTAAAGTTGCTAAGTGCCTTTTGGGTTGCAGCGTAGTCTTTCCATATTCCAAACATGGCATAGTGCATCACTGACTTATTGTGCAAGGGCACCTATAGGTCGAACTAATTCATCAATACTATGTTCAAATTGGCTCCCGATAACGATTCGCCATTAGTTTGTAAATTTATTTAGTTTCATTAATTAAAATGTTGTCAACTCGTCAAGCTATAAATGTTATAAGTGTAGTGACTTGTTAACAATTGAACTCGTATTCCTCTATCACAATAATATTTTATCCATAACTCTTAGCTTTACATCAATCTCAAATTAAGTGTGAAGACCCAAAAGGTTATCTTATGTTTTAGAACTCGATTTAGGCCTTCAAAACCTCATTTCATTCCTCCTCGATTTGCTTGCGCAGTCCGGGCGTGTTTCCAGAAAGCATTTATGTTGAAAGTTGAGAAAAATAATAATTTTTGCCTTTAAAGGTTGATTTAGTTGACTTCAGTCAACGTTTTGAGTAAACGGACCCGAACTCGTATTTTGACATTCTCGGTGGGTCCGTATCGAAATATGGGACTCGGGCGTATGCCCGCAATCGAATTCTGAGGCCCCTAGCTCGAGAAATGAATTTTTGATGAAAATTGAAAGACTGAAAATTAAATGGTTTTAAGAATTTGGTTAATGTTTGATCTTGTTTGTATCGGGCCCGTATTTTAGTTCCGGAGCCCGGTACAGGTCCAAAATAATATTGATGCCTTATTTGTAGAATTTGGTGAGAAACGGAACTGATTTAACGTGATTCGGACGTCTGGTTGTGAAAATAGGAATTTCAAAGTGTTCTTACGAATTTCATGTGATTTGGTGCTAAATTCATAGTTCTAGGTATTATTTTGGCGATTTGATTGTACGAGCAAATTCATATGATGTTTCAAGACTTGTGTGCATGTTTGGTTTGGAGCCCCGAAGGCTCGGGTGAGTTTCGGGTAGGTTACGGAGTGATTTAAACTTAGAAAATTTTGTTGGTATGCTTTAGGTCTGCAGACTTCACAATTGCGAGGTCTGGCTCGCAAATGTAAGCCTCACATTTGCGAGCAATGGTCAGGGAGGGACAACTTCGCAATTGCGATCCTTTGGCCGCAAATTGCGACCCTGGCAGTTCGTATTTGCTGACCAGGGGTCGCATTTGTGATGTTAGCAGGGCCAGGTGAATCTTCATATTTGCAAAGAGAAGTTCGCATTTGCGAACCCCATATCGCAAATGCGATACCTGCAGCTGAACAAATAGTTGGAAAACGAGATTTTTCAATCATTCTTCAATTTTTCAAAACCTAAAACACAAGAGGCGATTTTTCAAAGATTTTTTCTTCCCCAAATCCTAAGTAGGTGATTCTTAACTAGTTTCTTTCAATCTTTTACTTCTTTTTACAAGATTGCAACCTAGAATCTAAGATTTTCATGGTGAAATTGGGGATTTTTGGGTAGAAACTAGGGATTTTGAAATTTGGGAATTTAGTCCTTGAACAGAGGTCGGATTCCAAAACCAATCGTAAATCCTGGCTCGGGGGTGAATAGGTAGCCGGGTTTTGGTTTAAATTTCGGGTTTTGACAAAGCGAGCTAGGGTGTTGACTTTTTTCAAAAATGGCCTAAATTGAATTCCTTGCGATCGTGGATAGTTACTAAGGCTTAACGTGAATCGTTTGATTGGTAATTTGCTAGATTCTATTGATCTGGAGGCTTGTGTGAGGGGAAAAGCTGTGTGATTGAGCTTTGAGTTTGTCCGTGATATGGAGGTAAGTGTTGTGTCTAACTTTGACTCGAGGGATTAGGGATCCTTGACTTAATTGCAATGTGAAAATCTATGTGAGTGACGTATAGGTAAGGTGACAAGTACCTATGCGCCACCAATTTATCTGTTTTGCCTATTTTTTTCCTGTTCTTATTATATTGTCTTCCCTGCCTTAACTGCTATATATTTTACTGGTGTTTCCATAATAAATTGCTACTTGTCGTATATTGTTTTCCATTGTTGAATGTATTAGCTACCCCGTAATTTCATTGTATCATATTATTAGATTAAGTTGTTTTATCGGTGTTTTATGGTTTATTTTGTATTGGTTTCGCTGAGTAGCATTATTGTGTGAAGTTTCATAATGTACAAGCTTTCCGTTTACTTTGGTTTTAGGTTTAAATATTGTGAAGAGTTTTGAGTTAATTTGTGAAATTTCTGTACTTGTTGAGTAATTTATGTTCATATGATGGGATCGGGTTGCGCGTCGAAATATGAAGAATTAGGGTGATATATTGAGGAGGAATAAGGGTGAATTACTATTACTCGATGCGATCAGATTGCACGCCACAATAGGAGGAATAAGGATAGATTAATATGGAGCAATATGAGTGAATATTCATATTGATATTGATTATATGGTGGGATCGGGATGCGCGCCGCATCAATTTATATGTTTATGTATTCTTTCCTCGACTGTGTAAGGTATTCTGTAGTTTTGCATTTCACTTAAGGATTGGTTATAGCTGGGTAATGATGAGATACTTGAGTTCTGTATTCATTCCTTGCAATTTACCGTTTTATTTTGCTTAGTTCTTCTTTTTGCTTTTATTATACACTGTATGCAAGTTATATTGTAATTGCACCGTCGTAGCCTCGTCACTACCTCGTTGAGGTTAGGCTTATCACTTACCAATACATGGAGTCGGTTGTACTGATATTGCACTATGCACTTTCTTTGCAGATTTCGGAGCAGGCAGTGGCTGATTGAGAGGTTGGCTTCAGGTTACACGGTCTGGATACCTAAGGTAGTGTTGCTGGCATCCACAGGCCCTGGCGTCCCCTTCTATATCTCTATATTACTGTTTTTCTTTGTCTCCAAAACATTTGTAAATTTTTTTTAACAGATGTTTGTAGAAAATCATAGTATGTTCGTGGATTGTGACACCGGATTCTGGATAGTAATAGCAACAGTATTGGTAATATTATACAAACAAAGAGGCTTCTTACTTACTTCCGCAATTGTTTCTACTTGTTTTAAGTGTTTACACTTAATCATTGAAACGTAAAGGAATTTGGTTAATAATACTCTAACGTTGGCTTGCCTAGCAAGTGTGATGTTAGGCGCCATCACGGTCCTGATGGTGAAAATTTTGGGTCGTGACAAGTTGGTATAAGAGTACTAGGTTGCCTAGGTCTCACAATGCACGAACAAGCTTAGTAGAGTTTGTGCTTATACCCTAGAGGCTATAGAGTTTAGGAACAAATTCACTTCTATTCTTCTTTGTCATGCAATTTGATCTCTTAATGCTAATTGAACTCTCAACTCTTGTTCCTTCGTAGATGGAGAGAACACGTATTGTTTCATCAGTTGAACAGTAGCCAGATCCCCCATTGGCAGCTCCTACGAGGTGCAGAGGACGAGGCTGAGGTCGTGATAGAGAAAGAGGTAGGGGTAGGGCTCAGCCTAGTGCTCGAGCAGCAGCACCAGCGGCGGAGCCTCGGGTAGATTTTGTTGAGGAGGCTCCAGCCTAGACCGTTCCAGCAGGGCCAGCTCAGGTTCCAGAGGGGTTCATCGCTATCCCCGTACTTCAGGATGCTTTGGTCCGTCTAGTGGGCCTTATCGAGAGTGTTGCTCAGACTGACACCTTTCTTATAGCACCAGCCGTCTCTCGGGCTGGGGGCGGAGTTCAGACTCCCGCTACTCATACTCCGGAGCAGATAGCTCCCCAGTTTCAGACTCCAGTAGCTCAGCCATTTGGGGCAGTTCCGCAGATTGTTGTAGCACAGACTAGTGATGGATCAGCTATGTCTTTTGAGGCCTTGTTGAGATTGGACAAGTTCACCAAGATCGTTTCAGTTCATTACTGTGGGGAAGCTTCTAAGGACCCACAGGATTATCTTGACCGTTGCCATGAGGTGCTGCGGAACATGGGGATAGTGGAGACAAATGGAGTCGACTTTGCTGCGTTCCAGATGATAGGGTCTGCCAAGAGATGGTGGAATGACTTTGTGTTGACTAGACAAGTTGGGTCGCCTGCTTTGACTTAAGACCAGTTCTCTCAGACATTTCTTAAGAAGTTCCTTCATGTTACACTAAGAGAGGACTATCGCAGGCAGTTCGAGCGTCTCCAACATGGCAGTATGTCTGTCACTTAGTACGATACCCTCTTTATTGATTTGGCATGTTATGCTCTTTTTATACTTCCTAACGAGAGAGAGAGAGAGAGAGAGGGGGGGGTGATGAGGTTTATTGAGGGAATTTCTCAGCCTATCAGATTGTAGATGGCTAGGGAGATTTCTAAGATGCCGCCAATGCCAGACGAGTTGAGATGGTTCTAGCTCAGGGGAGTGGTCAGGGGTCTGACAAGAGGTCGCATCACTCCGCTGGATTCAGTAGGGCCTCATATGGAGGTTGAGGTACTTTTGGTAGGGGCCATCATCGCATGCCATTTCATTCATCACTTCAGACATCCCATGGAGCTTTAGGGAGTTGCGGTCCTTATGTACCTTCTTCAGGGCAGTCAGCTTATAGTGTACCACCAGCTCCTATCAGAGCCTATTCTCTTTAGAGTTATTTTTGCAGTCAGTCTGCTACGAGCCAGTCTCAGTTCCCACGGCCACAGTATCAAGATGGATATTTTGAGTGTGGTGATTATGGTATATTCGGAGGACCTGTCCGAGATTAGTGGGTGTTCTATCACAATAGCAGGGTTCTCGTGCCATGATTCCAGCACCGGGCGCGCTATCGCCTGCTCAGCCAGCTAGAGGTAGGGGTCAGAGAGCCAAAGGTAGAGGACAGGCCGTTAAAGGTGGAGGACAGGCCGCTAGATGTGGAGGCCAGCCAGCCAAAAGCCGTCTCAGAGATATGGTTCAAACTGGTGGGGCCCAGCCCCGATGTTATGCTTTCCTAGCTAGGCCTGAGGCTGAGTCATCCGACGTTGTTATCACAGATACTATTTCATTTTGAAGTAGAGATGCTTCAGTTTTATTTGATCCAGGGTCTACATACTCCTATGTGTCATCTTACTTCATATTTGGTTGTGCTTCGTGACTCTTTGAGTTCTACCGTGTATGTGTCCATGCTGGTGGGGGATTCTATTATTGAAGATCGTGTCTATCACTCATGTGTGGTTAGTATTGGGAGTCTTGAGACTAGCGTAGATCTCCTACTTCTCAATATGGTTGATTTCGATGTCATTTTGGGGATGGATTGGCTGACACCTTATCATGCTATATTGGACTGTCACACCAAGACCGTGACCTTAGCCTTGCCAGGGTTGCCTCGATTAGAGTAGAAAGGGACTCCTGGTCATTCTACCAGCAGGGTTATCTCTTATATGAAGGCTCGACGTATGATCGAGAAGGGGTGTTTGGCATATTTGGTTTATGTTCGTGATTCTAGTGCAGTGGTTTTTTCCATGGATTCTATACTAGTTGTTCGCAAGTTTCCAGAGGTATTTCTGCAAACTTGCCGGGGATGCCACCCGATACGGATATTAACTTTTGCATTGATTTAGGTCCGGGCACTCAACCAATTTCCATTCCGCCATACCATATAGCCCCGCCAGAGTTGAAAGAATTGAAGGAGCAGTTGCAAGATTTGCTTGATAAGGGCTTTATTAGACCTAGTGTCTCGCCCTGGGGTGCGCCAGTGTTATTTTTAAAGAATAAGGATGGATCGATGAGGATGTTCATAGACTATCGACAGTTGAACAAAGTCATCATCAAGAACAAGTATCCATTGTTAAGGATTGATGACTTATTTGATCAGCTTCATGGTGCTAGGGTGCTTTCAAAGATCGATTTGAGGTCTGGCTACCATCAGTTGAGGATTAGGGCATCAGATATCCCTAAGATAGCTTTTTGGACTCGGTATAGGCATTATAAGTTTCTAGTGATGTTATTTGGGCTAACAAATGCTCCAGCAACATTTATGGATTCGATGAACCGGGTGTTCAAGCCCTATCTGGATTCCTTTGTGATTGTATTTATTGATGATATCTTGATTCACTCCCGCAGTCGAGAGAAGTATAAGCGAGATCTTTTGATCGTTTTTTCAGACTCTAAGAGATAGCCAATTATTTGCTAAGTTTTTAAAATGCGAGTTTTGGTTGAGTTCAATGGCTTTCCTGAGTCACGTTGTATCATTAGAGGGTATTCAGGTGGATCCTAAGAAAATTGAGGCAGTCAAGGACTGGCCTAGACCCACATCGCTACAGAGATCCGGAGTTTCTTAGGATTGGAGGGTTATTACCTTGTGGAGGAGTTCTCATCTATAGCATCCTTGATGACCAGGTTGACCCAGAAGGGTGCCCCGATCAGATGGTCAGACGAGTGTGAGGCCGGCTTTCAGAAGCTCAAGGCAGTTTTGATGACAACGGCGGTGTTGGTTTTGCCCACAGGTTCAGGGCCCTATACAGTATATTGTGATGCATCTCGTATTGGACTTGGTGCGGTATTAATACAGGGTGGCAAGTTTATTTCATATGCTTCACGACAGCTAAAAGTTCACGACAAGAATTATCATGTTTATGACTTGGAGTTGGCACCCATTGTTCACGCGCTGAAGATTTGGAGGCACTATCTATATAGCGTGTCGTATGAGTTATTCACGGATCATACGAGTTTGTAGTATTTATTCAAGTAGAAGGAGATCAATTTGAGGCAGAGGAAGTGGTTGGAGCAATTGAAAGACTATGATATCACCATCTTGTATCATCCCGGGAAGGCCAATGTGGTGGCCGATGCTTTGAGTAGGAAATCAGCTAGTGTGCGCAGCCTTGCGTACATTCTATTTGGTGAGAGACCGCTTGCATTAGATGTTCAGGCCTTAGCCAATCAATTCATGAGGTTAGATGCTTCTGAGCCCAATCGTGTTTTAGCTTGCACGGTCGCCCGGACTTCCTTGTTTGAGCGTATCAGGGAGCGGCAGTATGATGACCCTCATTTGTTTATCCTTGGGGACACAATGCGGCACGGTGATGCCATGTAGGTTATGATTGGAGATGATGGAGTTTTGAGAATGCAGGGTCATGTTTGTGTTCCTAATGTGGATGGACTTCATGAGTTGATTCTAGAGGAGGCTCATATTTCCCAGTATTCTATTCATCTGGGCGCCGCCAAGATGTATCAAGACTTGCAGCAGCATTATTGGTCAAGAAGGATAAAGAAGGATATTGTTGCATATGTAGCTCGATGTCTAAATTGTCAGCAAGTAAAGTACGAGCATCAGAGACCTGGTGGTTTGCTTCACAAGATAGAGATTCCTGAGTGAAAGTGGGAGCGTATCACTATAGATTTCGTTGTTGGAATCCCACCGACTCAGAAGAAGTTCGATGCAGTTTGGGTTATTGTGGATAGACTGACCAACCTGTGGCAGTTTTTATTCTTCGGAGTGGTTGGCAGAGATTTATATCCGTAAGATTGTTCGGCTTAACGGTGTGCCCGTATCTATCATTTCTGATCGAGGTACACAGTTTAACTCGCACTTCTAGAGGGCAGTACATCGTGAGTCGGGTACGTGGGTCGAATTGAGCACAACATTTCATCCTCAGATGGACGGACAGTCCGAGCGTACTATTCAGATCTTGGAGGATATGATCCTTGCCTGTGTTATTGACTTTAGAGGTTCTTGGCATCAGTCCTTGTCATTAGTGGAGTTTTCCTACAATAACAGCTATCAGTGAAGCATCCAAATGGCTCCCTATAAGGCATTATATGGTAGACAGTGCCGATCGCCGGTTGGATAATTTGAGCTAGCGGAGGCTCGCTTATTGGGTACAGGTTTTGTATATGATTCCTTGGATAAGGTTAAGATCATTCATAATAGACTTCGTACAGCTCAGTCCAGACAAACGAATTATGCCAATCGTAAGGTTCTTGATGTGGTATTCATGGTCGGGGAGAGAGTGTTGCTTCAGGTATCGCCCATGAAGGGTGTAATGACGTTTGGAAAGAAGGGCAAGTTAAGACCTAGGTATATCGGGCCTTTTGAGATCCTTGAGCGAGTGGGAAAGGTGGCCTACAGACTTGCATTGCCACCAGGCTTATCAGTGCTACATCCAGTATTCCATGTGTCCATGCTTCGGAAGTATCACGGCCATCACACGTGTTAGATTTCAGCACTGTCCAGTTGGACAAGGATTTGACCTACGAGGAGGATCTGGTAGCTATTCTAGACCAGCAAGTTCGTCAGTTGATATCGAAGAGTTATCCTTCAATTCGAGTGCAGTGGAGAGGTCAGCCTGTTGAGGCAGCTACCTGGAGTCTGAGTCCGATATGCGGAGCAGATATCCCCACCTTTTCACCAGCTCAAGAACTTTTTTATGTCCGTTCGAGTATAAATGATTATTTTAGAGGTGGAGAATATGATGACCGAAAAGGTCATCGTATGTTTTAGAACTCGATTCTGTGTTTTGAGGCCTTCAAAAACTCATTTCATTCCTTCTCGATTTGCGTGCACAGTCCGGACGTGTTTCCGGAAAGCTTTTATGTTGAAATTTGAGAAAAATAATAATTTTTGCCTTTAAAGGTTGATTTAGTTGAATTCGGTCAACGTTTTGAGTAAACAGACCTGGACTCGTATTTTGACAGTCTCAGTGGGTCTGTATCAAAATAAAGGACTTAGGCGTATGCTTGGAATCGAATTTTGAGGTCCCTAACTCAAGAATTGAATTTTCTATGAAAATTGAAAGATTGAAAATTAAATGGTTCTAAGAATTTGGTTAATATTTGATCTTATTAGTATCGTGCCCGTATTTTATTTTGGGAGTCCGTACAGGTCCAAAATAATATTTATTCCTTATCTATGGAATTTGATGAGAAACGGAACCGATTTGATGTGATTCGGATGTCCGATTGTGAAAATAGGAATTTCAAAGTGTTCTTAATAATTTCATGTGATTTGGTGCTAAATTCGTAGTTCTAAGTGTTATTTTGGCTATTTGATCGCACGAGCAAGTTTGCATGATGTTTAAGACTTGTATGCATGTTTGATTTGGAGCCCACTCGGGTGAGTTTCGGGTTGGCTACGGAGTGATGTGAACTTAGAAAGTTTTGCTGGTATGCTTCAGGTCTGCAGATTTCGCAATTGCGAGGTATGGCTCGCAAATGCGAGCCTCTTATTTGCGAAGAAAGTTCGCATTTGCGAGCAATGGGCAGGGAGGGACAGCTTCGCAATTGCGAAGCTTTGGTCGCAATTGCGACCTAGCAGTTCGCATTTGCGGACCAGAGCTCGCATTTGGGATGTTAGCATGGCCGGGTTAATCTTTGCATTTGCGAAGAGAAGTTCCATTTGCGGGGGTCGCATTTGCGAATCCTATATCGCAAATGCGATACCTGTAGCTGAACAAATAGTTGGAAAACGGGATTTTTCAATCATTCTTCAATTTTTCAAAACCTAAAACACAAGAAGCGATTTTTCAAAGACTTTTTCTTTCCCAAATCATAAGTAAGTGATTCTTAATTACTTTCTTTCAATCTTTTACCTCCTTTTACAAGATATCAACCTAGAAACTAATATTTTCATGGTGAACTTGGGAATTTTTTGGTACAAACTAGAGATTTCAAAATTTGGGGATTTAGACCTCTAATCGAGGTCGGATTCCAAAACCAATCGCATATCCGGGTTCGGAAATGAATGGGTAATCGGATTTTGGTCTACATTTCGAATTTGGACCAAGTGGGCCTGGGTGTTGACTTTTGTTAACTTATTCAAAAATGGCCTAAATTGAATTCCTTGCTATTATGCGTAGCTCCTAAGGCTTAAATTGAATTGTTTAATTGGTAATTTGCCAGATTTTGTTGGTCTGGAGGCTTGTATGAATGGAAAAGTTGTGATTGAGCTTTGAGTTTGTATGTGGGATCGAGGTAAGTGTTGTGTCTAACTTTGACTCGATGGATTAGGGATCCTGGACTTAATTGTTATGTGAAAATCCATGTGAGTGGCGTATAGGTGAGGTGACGAGTATCTATGCGCCGCCAATTTACCTGTTTTGCCTGTTTTCTTCTCGTTCTTATTATATTGTTTTCCTTGCCTTAACTGCTATATGCTTTACTGGTATTTCCATGCTAAATTGCTACTTGTCGGACAATGTTTTCTGTTATTAAAGTTATTAGCTACCCCGTAGTTTCATTGTCTCATATTATTACCTTAAGCTGGTTTGTTGGTATTTTATGGTATATTTTGGATTGGTTTCGCTGAGTAGCATTATTGTGTGAAGTTTCATAATATACAAGCTTTCCATTTGCTCTGTTTTGAGGTTTAAGTATTGTGAAGAGTTTTGAGTTAATTTGTGAAATTTATGTACTTGTTGAGTAATTTATGTTGATATGGTAGGATCATGTCGCGCGCCGTAACAGGAGGAATTAAGGTGTTATATTGAGGAGGAATAAGGGTGAATTGCTATTATATGGTGGGATTGGGTTGCGCGCCGCAACAGGAGGAATAAGGGTGGATTAATATGGAGTAATAAGGGTGAATATTCATATTGATATTGATTATATGGTGGGATCGGGATGCGTGCCGCATCAGTTTATGTATTTATGTATCTTTCCTCGATTGCGTAAGTTATTCTATAGTTTTGTATTTTACTTAAGGACTGGTTATAGTTGGGTACTGATGAGATACTTGAGTTCTGTATTCATTCCTTACAAGTTACCATTTTATTTTGCTCTATTCTTCTTTTTGTTTTTATTATACGATGTATGCAGGTTATATTGTAATTGCCCCATTGTTGCTTTATCACTACCTCGTTGAGGTTAGGCTTGTCACTTACCAGTACATGGGGTCGATTGTATTGGTACTGCCTTCTGCACTTTCTGTGCAAATTTCAAAGCAGACAGTCGCTGATTGAAAGGTTGGTTGCAGGATACACGGTGTGGAGGCCCAAGGTAGTCCTACTAGTGTCCGCAGGCCTTGGCGTCCCCTTCTGCATCTCTATATTATTGTTTTTCTTTGTCTCCAAAACAGTTGTAAATTTCTTTCAGACTGATGTTTGTAGAAAATCATAGTATAGTCGTGAATTGTGCCACCGGATTCTGGGTAGTAATAGCAACAATATTGATAATATTATATAAACAAAGAGGCTGCTTACTTACTTCCGCAATTATTTCTACTTATTTTAAGTTGTTTACCTTTAATCATTGAAACGTAAAGGAAATTGATTAATAATACTTTAACGTTGGCTTGTTTCGCAAGTATGATGTTAAGCGCCATCACAATCCCGATGATGAGAATTTCGGGTCGTGACATTAAGCAGGAGGATTCATGCTTTATGCGTGTTTTAGATTAACATGGCGATGTATCCGTTTGCATAACATAGCTATGATCCATAAATTAAAGAGCAAAGCATGTGTTCACATGGCTTATTTAAACTCCTTAAAATAATACATATGTCCTTAAGTTATGTACACGTACACATTGCATGATTTTGGCACACAAGCAAGACAAGTACATTTACGAATAATCAAGCAAATAAAGGCAGATAAAAAGGAAAAATCCTTAATACATATATCCAAGATTAGTTTAAGTCGGGTTTAAATTAATTAAGCAATTGTGCTAGAACCATGCGATTCGGGGAGTACCTTACACCTTTTTCCTAGTTAATAGAATTTCTTACCCATTTTTCTATGTTCGCGAGCCATAAATGAAGTTAAAATTTTCTTTGATTAGAGATTTAAATAATTGGTAATTTGGAATATTGAAAACACCACAATTCTAAGTGGCGACTCCTAAAATAATAAAATTGTTTCTATTCAAATAATTTCACTTTAATTGAAGTGTGACAACCATAAATCAAGAGCTTAATAAAGAAACCAATAAATTGTTGTCATGTGTTAGCATTTAGTACCAGATCTTGAACATTTTTCCAACCCTTTTTTTTTCTAGCACGAAGCTTGCATAACTAAGTTAATAATTGTAGCGTTCTGTTCTTAATTATTAGCTTCAATAATATAAAAAGGTTAGCGTTATCTTCTTAATTACAACTCACTATTCATTTAATCAGTTGCAATTCTGTAGAGATTATACTGCTAAACAAGATCCAACCAACATACGCATTTCCTAATTTCATGGACTCAAGGATATCATTAATGGAGAATACATCCTCCTCTACCTTTCGGCTATTAGCATTTTTGTTAATCTCTCTTCACATTACGGCAACATGCTTAGCCATGAATATCAGCACTGATCAATCTTCTCTTCTTGCCTTGAAAGCCCACATCACTTCAGACCCTTACCATATTCTTTCAACAAACTGGTCTTCTTCTACCTCTGTTTGTAACTGGATTGGGATAACTTGCGGCTCTCGTCATCAAAGAGTGATTGCACTGAATATTACAGATATGGGCATTACTGGTACCACCATCCCACCACAACTTGGCAACCTTTCTTTTCTTGTTTCTCTTGATCTAAGCTACAACAATTTCCAAGGTGAACTTCCACTAGAGTTGTCTCGTTTGCGAAAGTTGAGAGCCATTGATATTAGTTCCAACGGACTCAACGGCTCCAATGTGCTTTCCATGGATCAACATCTCATCACCAGACTATTTGGGTCTGATGGATGCTAGTTTAACTGGTAATCTTCCATCTGATTTATGCCGTCGCCTTCCCAGATTGCAAAAGCTTTTTCTTAGCTCCAACATGTTAAGTGGAGAGATACCAAAAACCATATCTGAATGCTCGGAACTTCAAGTCCTAGTGTTGATGGAAAATAACTTTGTTGGATCAATTCCAGGAGAACTGAGCAACTTACAGCTGCTGAAATATTTAGATATTGGATTTAACAATTTTGAAGGTATGCGTTTACCTTTTTTCCAGGGAGTTTAACTTTACTTATGGATTCAATTTTATAGTATAAAATAAGACTAAATTTTATGGATGGTCAACCTTGTATTCATTACTTAAAACTCTTTTCCTTCTTTTCTTTTTGTTATACAAAATGATTTTACTAGGCTCTACTTTCACTTAAAAGTTTCATCTGAAAAATTTATTATGCCCTTGACATTATAAATCTTGATTTCATTTATGTAATATTTTCTATATTATACACCATATAATATATTTTTACCTACGTATATTACTTATAATTAAATAAATTTTATATTATTTTTATATTCGTATATTTATTTTTTTCTTAACGACAATTTCAATATATATATATATATATATATATATATATATATTATTATCAAATTTCTCAGTAATACTACTGTGAACAAATCTCAAGTTAACGTTCTAAACCATGCCTAATGAAATATTTTTAATGAAAATTATAAAATCAAAGCTCATAGATTTATCATTCAAGCCATATTCATTCATTAACCTAATAAACGAAACACCCAAATGTAAAACACTCACACATCAGATTAATACTTTCAAATAAATAATATTAGCAGATAAAACTTTAAAAAACTTAATATTAAACACAAATATCTTTGATTTTTTTATTTATAGTTTTACCACTTAAAAAACTCATTTGTTAAACAAAATTTTTTTAATAAATATTCAAAATAAATTTCTTTGTCATTTTATATTTTAAAATATGTCCCCGTTTGAATATGATTAAACAAATTGAGTGCCATGGAAAAATTAAATGTACGGATATATTATAAAAATAATAAATAAAGTAATATAAAGTTATTTTAATTATAAAGTAATATACCTAGGTAACTGACATTTCATAAGAGCATAAAGAACTCATATATTAACTTAAGTTTATTAACTAAGTCATTAAGAACTCACAAGTTTCTGATGCTTTGAAGATATGAAGATTCTGAGATTTGCGCCTCAGAATGCGAAAACAGGGATGAATTTGTTGTTTGTCTATAAAAACAAGGGTGGATTCGCGAATTAATCATGCGAAAAGAAGAGAAAAAGGAGTTACTATTATCGTGAAAATGGGATAAATCGGATAAGATCTGAAAATATGGAACCGTTTTGGTTATAAGCTTGGGCCAATGATGCATAGTGTAAAAATCTCTATTGGTTTGATTTTCTACGAGCAGTATTGTGTAGAAGTTGCTAAATATATCAATTCATTTGTCAGGCACAATACCTAATGAGATTGGCCATCTTTATAACTTAGAGCTTTTAGCCATGGATTACAATGAGTTAACAGGCTCAGTCCCTTATGTGATTGGTCATCTTTATAAATTGAAATATTTAAGCATGGAAAGAAACAAATTAACGGGCTCAATCCCTTTAAGCATATTCAACATTTCATCACTTGAATATTTATCAATCGGGGAAAACAAGCTTGAAGGACCTTTACCAAGAGAAGTTGGAAATTTGAGTATGCTTCAAGTATTTGATTTTGCATTGAATAACCTGACAGGTATGATAAAATAACTAAACCATTATATTGTCATTTTAGAGTTTCAGTTGGATACTTCTATCTACTCATTCTTATCTTACTGAATTTTGCAGGAATAATTCCGCATGAAGTCGGTGACCTTAAAGAGTTGGAGGACCTTTCCTTGTCTTACAATACTTTTAAAGGGTCAATCCCTATTGGTATCTTCAATATCTCATCTCTCGTACATCTTGAGCTCGCAGGTAACCACATTTCAGCTAATCTTCCTTCCACTATAGGCCATGACTTACCTAATGTTGAAGGAATTCGTCTATCTGGAAACAACATTAGTGGTGTTTTACCTAGTTCAATCTCAAATATGTCTAACCTTATGTATCTCGAACTCTATCGAAATGAACTTACTGGTTCAATTCCTGAATCTCTAGGAAATTTAAGACGTCTGGAAGTTCTTGGCTTATCCACTAACTCCTTCAACAGTGAATTAAGCTTTATTACTCCTTTGGCCAATTGTAAATACTTGAGAAAATTGATATTGTCTTCCAATCCCCTAAATGCAATGCTTCCAAAATCCATCGGCAATCTTTCTTCTCTTGAAATGTTTTCGGCGACAGGATGTAACCTCAAGGGCCATATTCCAAATGAAGTTGGAAATTTATCTTCTTTGGAGCTGGAAGATAATGACTTTAATGGAATTGTCCCGATGACAATAAGCTCGTTGAAAAACCTTCAACGGCTTTCACTTGGTGCAAATAGAATAAGTGGTCCCTTTCCAATTGCTTTATGTGAGCTATCCAAATTGGCTTTGTTAAACCTTTCACAAAATCAAATGTGGGGAAGTCTTCCTAGTTGCTTCGGGGATATGACTTCTCTAAGGGAGGTTTTTCTTGATTCAAATAACTTCATTGCCATAATCCCTTCAAGTTTATGGACTCTTAAAGACATTTTAAAGCTGAACTTGTCTTCTAATTTCTTCAATGGCTCTTTACCACTTGAAGTTGGAAACCTCAAGGCTGCAGTACTTCTGGATCTTTCCTGGAACCAAATCTTAGGAAAAATTCCTAGTACATTAGGAAGTCTACAGAAATTGACTCATCTCTTTTTGGCTCATAACAGAATTAAAGGATCTATTCCTGAGACATTTGGGAAACTCATAAATTTGGAAGCATTGGATCTTTCATATAACAATTTGTCTGGTGTGATCCCAAAATCATTAGAGGCACTTAAGTATCTTCACTCTTTTAATGTCTCATTTAACAGGTGACACGGAGAAATTCCGAATGAAGGACCTTTTGTTCATCTCCCTTACCAGTCTTTCATGTCGAATGAAGGATTGTGTGGTAACTATAAAAATCATGTCCCAACCAGGGGCGGAGGCAGGGGGCGCAAGGGTGTTCACCCGAACACCCTTCGCCGGAAAATTACACTGTATATATAAGGCAAAATCTATTTTTTATCTCTATATATTAAGTTTTGAACACCCTTGACACAAGGCAAATGTTTGGCTCAGTGGTCAAGGGTGTTCAAAATGTGTAGAAGATCCCAGGTTCGATTCCCGTGAGCTGCAATTCAATTTTTTTTGAACACCCTTAGTATATATCCTGCCTCCGCCACTGGTTGCATCTTCAGTTTTCTCTGTAATAGGGCTTGCTTCAGCAATAGTCTTTTTGTTGATGAGACGTCGGGGTAAAACAACCAATACTGAAGATGAATGGTTGCCTGAGGTAGCACCACAAAGAATTTCTTACTATGAACTTCAAAGAGCAACTCAGGATTTTGATGGAAATAATTTGCTAGGTAGTGGAAGTTTTGGTTCTGTTTACAAAGGAACTTTGGCAGATGGGATGATAATAGCGGTTAAAGTTTTCAATGTGCATATGGAAGGTACATTTCAAACTTTTGATAGAGAATGTGATATCTTGCGGAATCTTCGTCACAAAAATCTCACCAAGATTATTAGCAGCTGTTGTAACTTGGATTTTAAAGCATTGATACTTGAATACATGCCAAATGAGAGTTTAGACAAGTTGCTATATTCTCGAGATTATTGTTTAAATATAATGCAAAGATTGAATATTATGGTCGATGTTGCATCTGCTCTGGAATATCTCCATCATGGTTATTCTGTACCGGTTATTCATTGTGATCTGAAGCCGAGCAACGTGTTACTAGACAATGACATGGTGGGACACCTGACTGACTTTGGCATAGCAAAACTTTTAACTAAGGAAGAATCCAATGCTCATACTTCAACCTTTGCCACAATTGGTTACATTGCTCCAGGTGAATACCTTATTTAACTTGTAAAAGTATTATGGATTAGTGCATATTAAGTTTATTTGCTAACGTATTTTAAGTTATGTTTTTTAGAGTATGGTATGGAAGGCCTTGTATCCAAAAGGTCTGATGTTTATAGTTATGGCATCATGTTGCTGGAAACTTTTACAAAGAAGAAACCTAACGATGAAATGTTTGTGGGAGACATGAACTTGAGAAGTTGTGTGCATAATTCGCTTCCTGATGAGTTGGATCAAATTATAGATGCTGACTTACTAACAGTAGATGAAGAGAACTTAAGTCGAAAGATGCAATGTGTAGCATCCATCATGGAGTTAGCCATGAACTGCACAACTAATATTCCAGTGGAAAGGATGAACATGATTGATGTTGTAGCAGCGCTAAAAAATATCAAACAAAAGCTTTCTTCCTGTTATTGAACGACCCAGCGCCATGACATCGGGTACTTTCCATATCCCTTTTCGTAGAAAAAAAAAATAGCCAGTTGTATATTTCCCCATGTACCATTTAACTATTACTAGTTGTTTCTCCATTTCGAATACACTCCTATTCATGTTTAACCTGTTTACGTGGAAGAGTTGTCGAAGACATTACTACGGAGAGATGGAATGGTAAAGTTCAAGAAATGGTATGTTGCGGTCTGAATATTAATCAAGTACTATGGTTTTCCCTGTGTGCGGGAAAAATGATTTCTTGTCAATGTTGCACTGATGATTTGCGCAATATCTTGTGGAGTTAATCTCCTTATGTTATGAATAATATTCTCATATGGAGCCACCTCCGAGTATTTCCTTTTATTTATTGTAAAGGCTGTCTTTATAGCTTTTTCCTGTTTCATTAGAGGTGGACTTTTAGTTTTGTTCTCTTGTTTACTTGCTTGCTGTCAATTTCCAGCTCTTGTAATGTGCTCTATGTATTTTGAGTTGTACATTCCACTGCTTCTTGTGGGAATTTTGTAATAATATGAATTACTGGTTACGTCCTGCATCAAGATGTCTCGTCTGCATACTGTTTCAATGTTCGCCATTTTACTCCTATTTTTCATATTGCAGAAAAGTATCATAATTATTTTTGCAAATAAACTCTTTCATTGGTGTTAAAGTATTTACTGTATTTGCTTGTTTTGGAACATATCACTGATGTCCTTAAACAGTCATTGGCATTTCTTGCTACAGAAAATTTATCAATTAAGTGCTCCATATATATATAGAAACCAATGAAAGGTTGAATTTGCTCCGGGTTTGTAGCTTATTTACTATAATCATTTGCCTTATGGGTTTTCTACCACATATTTACCATAGTTGTTAGCCTTACGATTCACATGAATATATAAGGTGTTTCTTTATTTTCCGTCAATATAAAAATTGCTAGAAATGAATTAATTTTTCTTATGAGCACATAAGCTTTGGGCCTCGAGTTCTCTTCAAGTCGAGTGTAGTTGCTTGCTCCCTGCTACCTGTTACAGATTCATGTATTACAGAGTCTGAGGTCCACGTTCTTTCACAATTTTGATTTTCCATCTTTAAGAGCTTTTAGTTCAGATTTGTATTTTCTTTGAATGCGCATTAGTTAAGGGATTATATATGAATGCTCGTCTGCTTTACATTTTTTTACTATATGGTTTGCTTTTTGCACCACTTTATTATTTTATTTTGACTATCAACTTTATCAAACTATATAAGGGAGTTTTTTCAATTAAAGTGACATTAATTGAAATTGAATTATTTATTTAAATTCTTTTGGAGTCGCCACTTAAGATAATTTATTATGGTGTTCCAAGTCACAAGTTTATTTTAAATCCCAAATCCTAAATCGAGGAGAATCAACTTTATTTAGAAGTCTTCGAAACCAAAAATTCTAAGCAAGGAATTCTGTTAATCCGGGAGAAGGTGTTAGGCATTCCCGGGTTCCGTGGTTCGAGCACGGTCGCTTAACTATTAATAACCTAATTATCTGATTTATTACATATTTTAAACCTAGTGTGCATTTTTAACTTTATAACCGCTTTTTAGGATTTATGGAATTATTTGGTGAATAAGTTACGATTGTCGTACACGTGTTTGTTTGATACACATTGTGAATCGTGTCACGGAAACCGTACTCACGATCTACAACATGTTTAATTTATTAACATTATTAAAAATTGTGTCCGGGTCATATTAATATACCCCCGGATTTGGAAATTATGTATTACAACTACGTCACGGGAATCATACCCCTAACTATGATGATTTATTTATAGCCAAACTACGAACGTATTGTTTTTTTCCTAAGATCTGAGATTAAAGGCGTAGGTTCCAATATTATGGAATTCATCGCGGGGAAAGTATGCGATTTGCTTCTCAAAATTGTTTATAAGATATATTATATTATCAAGATGGAAAATATTTGCAGTTTAGCCAAACTAAACACGTTAACAGCCTTACTTGGATTCAATTAATTTTTACGAGGCTAAATGAGAACACTAGTGCTTTAATGGTGTAAAATAAATACATGCATTCATGAATATGCCACCTAAAATATTTAAAGGCCAAATACATATACAACACATTAAACTTGGTCAAATATTTCATTTTGGCACTCTAACTAACTCTTGTTCTATTTTGGCCCTCCAACTCCATTCTTTTTATTCCACTTTAACACAAAAGCTCACTAGATTTAGTGTGTAATTTGCCTCTCCCTTTAGGCGCATAAGGGACCATTTTTCAGCCAAATTTCCATGGTCAAATACATACACAGCCCATTAAACTTGGCCAAAATTTTCATTTTGGCACTTTAACTCAGTTATGTTCCATTTTGGCCCTCCAATCCCATTTTTTTGTTCCACTTTGACACAAAAGCTGACTATTTTTCATACTCCCAACATGGAGGCGGATCCAGAATTTAAATCATATGGATTCAATTTTAATGTTTTTTACATTGAACCCACTCTATTTTTAAAGTTATGAGTTTATATCTATTTTATTACAATTTTAATAAAAATTTACATACAAATTTTTACTCCACGTCGAAATTTATCGGTTCAGTTGGACCCGTAGTTATTACTGAAAATATATATATAAAAATATTTTTTCAACGGGAGGGGGCAGAAAAAACGAAAAAAATAATAATTTGAAATTACAACAAAAAAAATGCGGGTGGTGGGGGTAGCAGCTGGGATTTGTCTACGCTGTATTTTTGCCTGGGATAAAAGTTTTTGCGTCAAAGTGGAACAAAAGAACCTATTATATTTTTAAATATTATGGGTTCATATCTATTTTTTACATTTTTAATGAATTCTTACATACAATTACTCTGCGTCGAAAGTTATGGGTTCAGCTAAACCCAATATATAAAAAAGATATTTTTCTCCGCGATGTGGGCAGAAAAAACGAAAAAATAAAATAATTTGAAATTACAAAAAAAAAGTTTTAAAAAAAAATTGCGGGGAGGGGAGGTAGTGGGATGGGGGTGGGGTAGCAGCTCGGTATTTGCACCCGCTACATTTTTACTTGGGGGAAAAATTGTATTAAAGTGGAACAAAAAAAATAGAGTTGGAGGGCCAAAATAGAACAAGAGTTAGTTAAAGTGCCAAAATAAAATATTGGGTCAAGTTTAATGGGTTGTTTATGTATTTGGTCATATTTAAAGCATAACATTATCTGAAACGATCCAAAGAACAACAGAATATCTACACCTCAAATCCATAAAATGACTTAGTACATATTAATGGGGCATTTGCATCTATACCCGCTTTTTGTGTCACATTTTAACTTCTGCCCGTTTTGCAAAAAAAATTACAAGCGTACCCACTTTTTCACATAACTTCAGCACACGGGGCTGAAGTAGCAAGGCAATTACACAAAACTCCAGCATTTTAGTAGTCGAGCCTGAAGTTCAGCTCTAGAGCTGAAGTTTTTATTTTGTAACTCGCGAACTTCAGCTCTAGAGCTGAAGTTTTATTTTATAAGTTTTTGTTTAGTAACCGGGAAATCAGCTTTGCCAGTTATAAAATAAAAACTTCAACTCAGCTCTAGAGCTGAAGTTTGCCAGTTATAAAATAAAAACTTCAACTTTAGAGCTGAAGTTTTTGTTTAGTAACTCGGAAACTTCAGCTCTAGAGCTGAAGTTTTCAAGTTATAAAATAAAAACTTCAGCTCTAGAGCTAAAATTTTTGTTTAGTAACTCGAAAACTTCAGCTCTAGAGCTGAATTTTTTTAAAAAGTGGGTACGAAAATAAAAAAAAACACTGCGGTTACAGGTTAAAAAGGGACGCCCCGTGCAATTTTTACAATATTTATCCTAATAACTTGGGCTTAACGTGAAGCCCAAACTAAAGAAGGAGGACTTAACTAATTTATTAATTTAAAAAAAAATCAGTGAACCCAGTTATTACAAGCCAACACTTAATAGACTTAGTAAAAAAAGATTAACACGAAACAATCTTATGTCACTAGGCCAAATGGAATCATATTAATTTCCAAGGAAGAATTCTCCATTCTTTCTTCCTTTTCTGCTGTCCGGAACCCTGCTAGTTTGAAATTTGATACAGAACAAGGATGCCTCTTTTTCACTCAACTAGCTTGAACATTTAAAATCCAAACATTACTCTTAATCAGATGACACGCATGTTGCAGTATGTTTAAGCGTTAAACCCATCCCAACACAATAAGAAATTTAACTATTAAAAAAAATTAAAGTCATATAAGTAAAATAAACAAAACAACATGAACAATCTTGCATGGATCTATATTAAATTCACACACTGTGATTTTGACTCACATTTAGCATAGCATGACATTTGAATATGAAAGTGAATAATTATTGCAAATTTCATAACATAGAAATATTCAAACAATATTTACATCATTAGAAGTGTGAAACTCATACCTTGACAATAACTAAAAGATCCAAAAATCAAAGAAAAATCCGAATGGCATAAATTTTGGAGTTCAGCTACTACTACAAACAGAAACCAACAACAATTTCAACACCAAATCACTTATAATAGCCCGGGGATTATAGAATAAAGCACCATAGTCAAAACAGCTTATACTCTAGTTGAACACCAGCTTGAAAGATACAGAAATTGTGTAGAATATGCAACCAAAGTTTCAGGCATCTCTTTTATGACTTTGTTCCTCTGGAATTCTCGGTGATTTTTTTTTCCAAATTTTTGGTCTTAGGTTTCTAGTTTCTGCATATCTCCTTTTTTTTCTCTGCCCTAATCATTGGAAAAAGGATCTTTTTCAAAGGGGATTTAGGGCAACCAAATCTGATTTTCTTAAATCATTCCCACCCCTCTTCAATTCTATTTTTATTCACTTGGATTCCCAATCTTTAAACCATTTGTTTAATTACCCTATTCCCTCCTTACCTTGAATCTTCCTAGATAGTTATCAAATATTCCCTAAGTTAAATCCTCATATTAACCTCTCAGCCTCTGTTCTTAACCTTTTTCTTTAATAGTAGACTTGGGCCAACAAACAGGCCCCAAAAGATCTTGGACCCTTTTTGACCAAATCCCTGATCTAATGCGCCTGCGCGTTGTAGACAAGAAAACCCAAATCTTAGCCAAACTAGTCAATCAAACAAAAAATCAGAGAAATGGCATCCAAAACATGAGGACTAAGACAGCACTATTGGAATTAAACATATTAAGCAAAAATACAAATTAAAATAGCTAGTCAAATTATTAATTAACAATGACGCTAAAAGTTCCAATTTGTATGCTAAGGCATGTTTGGTTCAAGTTCATGACATATGACAACTAAGTAGAATTACATAAGGGGGGGAAAGGGTATACCAAACAAATCGACATATTGGATGGTGAAACGAATTTCGATTCTCACGAGAAACAAGTCTGGCAAGCAGAGGGAATTGGTGCATGAGCGCTGACCAACCATTTTCATGTGAGCCATTGCTACATGTTGCAATACTTACTACCAACAGGCTCTGGCAGAACGAGATTGATTTGGGCAGAACGTGCCCAGTCAACGATAGTCGATAATTTTGGCCACTAAAATTGAATCGAAAAAAAGGATGCCTATGCGATGGATTTTTGCAAAACCTAACAGTTGGTATGAAGTTCGAAGAAAATTGGAATAAATTTGAGGTGATTTCGGATAAAGGACAACAAATGTGAGATTTTTATTCTTAGATCTTCCAATTAACAAAATAGAGAAATCTTTTGAGGAAACCAGTAATGGATTTGGTATGAGGATGAGGAGTAGTTGTAGGGTGATAATTTGGGTAGATTTGGAAATGATCCGCCGCCGTGAGACGATTTACAAGCGGTGGAGGATGAAGGAATTGGGCGGCGGTCTCTGAGAGAGATTGAAATCAACGGGGTCTAGGTTTTAATGGAATTGGGGTATGGGATTCTGAGGGGGTTTGGTAATTTAAGTGGGTGGAAGGTTGAAACGACGTAGTTTTAAGGTGTAACTACGTCATATTTATGAGGGGATATTGGACCGGGTAAGGGTGGTCTGGGCCTGGGTGGTTTGGGTGAGGTTTTGAAATCAATTGGGCCAATTTTAAGGATGGGCCCAATTTTAAAGAAACAAGACTAAAATGTATTCTTCCATTTTTCTTTTCTTTGTTTTTTTTCCTTTTTTTCCTTTAATTAATTAAAATCCTAGATTAAATCCTCAATTAATCTAATCTGTAAAATAAAACTACTTATAATATTTACAAAATTAGTTAAATCCTAAATTAATAAAGAGGAAGCTACTAATCTATTATTAAAAACTAAAAAATATAAAAATAAACAATATTTTTTATTTTCAATTTAATAAAGCAACTAATTAACGAATTAATCCTAAGATATGAACACAAAATCTAATATGCAATGCATGATATTTTTAATATTTTTGAGAAATTTTTTCATGATTTTAACAAAATTAAACGTGCACAAAACATGCAAACAATTAATAAAATCCTACAAAAATCCTATAAAATTGTAAATAATTGAAAAAAATCTATTTCATTAATTTTGTAGGAGTATTTTTAGTAGGGCAAAAATCACATGCTCACAGTTGCCTCTCTTTGCTCGAAAACACGAATAGTTTTCGGACAAAGATAAAATGAGCAATTACGAGCGATTTTTGGCCGTCTGGTTACTCCCTAGGAAGCATTTTTTGGAAAAAGTCTGACCGAACCTTGCTTCGGAGGTTGCTTACATATCCTTGGCTATAAAGGAATTAGGTCAGTGTAGTTTTGGAAGTTTTGGTAGTTGGGACTACCGAGAAACTGTGATTTCACTACTGTTTCTGCTTGCTGAGCTCCTTATTACACCAAAATGACAGATGAAGAAGATAATCTAACTAAGCCTATCAGTTATGAATTACAAGATTCATATCTATAATCTTAAGCTTGATCTTGAGTCTTGGTTGGTTCTTCCTGCACACTCTGATCTGGATATTGATGCTCGTTAGCTGCAACCGCTGGTTCATTCTTTTTCAGCTTTTCAGAACAAGGTGGGACATGCAAAACTTGTGACTTTAATCATATCTTGAACAGTCCGCATCTTTTCTCCGCTTCTACACTTAGAGTTCAACTTCTTTTCTTGTTTTTCTTTTCTTTTATTTAGATTGAGACTTCTTCTTTTGGTCATCTCAACCCTCGTGCCTTATGGTAAAAACTTGTTCAGGCGCCAAAACAAACAAACGAACAAAAAATTTCTTCCCCAGTATTCACTAGAAAAATTTCGTGAGTTATTGCAACAACAATTTAAAGTATTTCTTTATTGAAAGCAATAAAAATAAGGATTGTGTATTGTAACGACCCGACCCGTCGTCTCATGTATTTCCGCTCATTTTTTCCGTTTTATGCTTCTATATGTTTCATTATATGTGTTTGGTGAATTTGAAGTAATTCGGATAGAGATTGGTTGGAAATAAGACAATTAGTCTCCTTAAGAGAAGCTTAGTTTGGAAAAGTCAACCGGATGTTGACTTATGAGTTAGAGGGCTCGGAATGGATTTCCGATGATTCGACTAGTTTCGGGGGATGATTTGTGACTTAGGAGTGCGATCGGAATTGAATTTGGAGGTCTGGTGTAGAATTAGGCTTGAATTGGCAAAGTTTGAATTTTGGCGAATTCCGATTGATAGGTGAGATTTTGATCCGAGGGTCGGAATGGAATTCCGAGAGTTGCTGTAGCTTAGTTAGGTGATTTTGGATATGTGTGCAAAATTTCAGGTTATTCGGATGTCGTTTGGTTGGGTTTTAGATTGAAAGTGCATTTCGGAAGTTTTTAAAGAACTTAGGCTTAAATCCGATGAGAATTGATGATTTTGGTGTTGTTAGATGTGTTTTGATGATTGGAACAAGTTTGAATGAGGTTTTAGGATGCGTTGGTGCTTTTGGTTGAGGTCCCGGGGGCCTCGGGTGAGTTTCGGGGTGGTTTCGGACCATTTCTAGGCCATTTTTAACTGCTGGTTTCTGTTTGCATCAGTGTTCTATGCGATCGCGGACAATGGGTCTTGATCGCGGTGAGTAAAATGTGAGAAACAAGTTAATGAATCGCAATCGCGTAAAATGCTTCGCGATCGCGAAGAAGGAAATTTCTGTTGCATTGATCCTACTTCGGAAGCTCATATCTTTTTATCTACAAGGAATTTTGAGGTGATTCAAAAACAAATATTGTAGCCCTTTGTGTTTAGTTTCCAGAAAGATAAAAAAATGTAATTTGGACATCTGTAGCAAAAGTTATGGACGTTACACTATAGGTTGTCCGAGAAGGATCTCTAATACATATGAATGAATTTGGAAGCTTATATATCAAAATGTATAAGGATTCAGGAAATGAAAAACATATGAAAGTTATAGCTCTATGTGTCTAGTTTCCAGAACATCAAACCATTTGTCATTTGGAGTTGTGTGCAAAACGTTATGACCATTAGGCTGAAGGCTGTCCGGAGGAGCTGGAATTGTTCATCGCGATCGCGAAGGGTTGACCGCGATCGCGAATAGTAAATTTTGTGCTGGAAAATTGTTCTCCGCGATCGCGAAGCATTTTTCGCGATCGCGAAGAGTAAAATACCTGGGCAGAATGTTTTAAAACACATCAGACGTGATTTTAGGCTCATTTTTCACCCATAGTTGCTCATTTTTGGAGATTTTTGAAGGAGATTAACGAGGGATTCAAGGGGGAACATTTGGAGGTAAGTTTCTTGGACTTAAAACTCGTTTTTATTGTGAAATTCATCAATGAAATCATGGAAATTTAGCTAAAATGGTAAAAACTAGGGCTTGG
>MDKF010312942.1:0-28072 GCA_026770625.1 Nicotiana glauca | reverse complement strand
AGTCCATGTTAATCATCTCCCACTTCCACATTGGAATGTCTATGCATTGTGTCAACCCACCGGGCCTTTAATGTTCGGCTTTTACCTGTTGACAATTTGGACACTTTGCCATAAATTCCGCCACACCCTTCTTCATGTTGTTCCACCAATAAATTTCCTTGAGATCATGATAAATTTTTGTAGAACCTGGGTGCACGAAATACCTGGACGTGTGAGCTTCTACCATGATCCTTTCCCGAAGACTGTCGATATCAGGAACGCACAGGCGCTCTTGGTACCGTAAGGTACCATCATTCATGCCCAAGGAGAAAGCTGAGGTCTTATGATTGTGAATCCCTTCTTTTGGTTGTGCTAATAATGGATCACTGAATTGCTTTTCTTTCACCTCTATCACAAGCGATGATTTAGCCATATTTCGTATAATTACCCCTCCTTTATCAGAGTCTGCCAGACGAACTCCCGAATTAGTTAGTCGGTGAACTTCCCTAGCTAACAGCCTCTGGTAGGCCCCCAATTGAGCCAAACTCCACATAGATTTTCGACTAAGTGCGTCTGCCACAACATTTGCCTTTCCCGGGTGGTAAAGAATATCCATATCGTAGTCTTTGAGCAACTCTAACCACCTTCGTTGTCTCAGGTTCAACTCTTTCTGCTTGAAGATGTATTGAAGGTTCTTATGATCAGTAAATATGTCCACATGAACCCCATACAAATAATTCCGGGGAGCTCCTTCCCTGGAAACAACATGACCCAAGAACGCGACAGATTCAAGCCAGAATTCACATTTTGAAAATTTTGCATATAATTGATGTTGCTGAAGAGTCTGCAATACTGCCCTGAGATGGCCAGCATGGTCCTCCCGACTTCAGGAATATACTAGGATGTCGTCAATGAACACTATCACAAAGGAGTCTAGGAAGGGCTTGAAGACTCGATTCATAAGGTCCATGAAAGTTGTTGGGGCATTTGTTAGCCCAAAAGACATTACCATGAATTCGAAGTGTCCGTACCGGGTTCTGAAGGCTGTTTTTGGAATATCCTGCTCCCGTATTTTCAACTGGTGATACCCGGACCGCAAGTCAATCTTTGAGAAACATGCAGCGCCTTGCAATTGATCGAACAAGTCATCTATTCTTGGCAAGGGATATTTGTTTTTGATTGTGACTTTGTTAAGTTGCCGGTAGTCAATACACATCCGCAGCGATCCATCCTTCTTTCTTACAAACAAGACCGGTGCGCCCCATGGTGACACACTTGGCCGTATAAAACCCTTTTCTAACAAATCCTTCAATTGCTCCTTTAGTTCTTTCAATTCTGCCGGTGCCATCCTGTAAGGTGGAATCGATATAGGCTGTGTGCCTGGCATCACGTCGATCCCAAAATCAATCTCCCTATCTGGTGGAATCCCAGGGAGCTCATCTGGAAAGACATTTGGAAATTCATTCACAACTGGTACGGAATCAAGGCTAGGTGCCTCGGCATTAGCATCTGCAACTCGAACTAGATGATAGATACACCCCTTCTTGATCATTTTTGCGGCCTTAAGGTAGGAAATAAACCGACCTCGAGGCACTACATTATCTCCCCTCCACTCAATGATGGGCTCATTAGGAAATTCGAGCCTGATAGATCTAGTCCTACAATCAAGTTTGGCAAAGCACGAGTAAAGCCAATCCATTCCCATTATTACGTCAAAATCCACCATTCCCAACTCGATAAGATCGGCCATAGTATCCCTACCACGCACCGTAACAACACAACCCCTATAAACTCGAGCAGCCAAAATTGACTCACCAACTGGGATAGATACTGAGAATGGCTCATGAAGCTGCTCTGGTTCTATCCCAAATCCCATAGCAACAAACGGGGTAACATATGATAAAGTGGAACCAGGGTCAATAAGCACATACACATCATGAGATTGGACAGTCAGAATACCTGTAACAACATCTGGAGAAGCCTCTGCAGTCTGGCGACTACTCATAGCATAAAATCAGCTGGGACCTCTCGAACTCTGCGCACCACCCCTAGCTGCACCCCGCTCTGTGGGCGTTGGGGCACCTTGAGCTGGGGAGGGGGCTGAAGATGTGGCAGCTGCTGAACTGGAGGGCTGAGCTGTGCCCCTACCTGTTCCCTGACGAGACGCGCGACAGTGTCTCTGAATATGGCCCCTCATCCCACATCCATAACATATAGGCAACTCCGTGTAACAGACCCCCGAGTGCATCTTCCCACATTTGGGACACATGGATCTCTGCTGCAGCTGAGACCTCTCCCCTAACTGGCCTCACTGGCGAAATCCCCTGTTGCCCTGACCGGGCTTGAAATGACTCCACTGCTGCTGGCTGGGCCCTGATGGCGGTGCACTGGCTGAAGACTGTGCAACAGACTGGGAAGGTCCTGATGATCCTCCCCTAAAACCTGATCTTCCCCCACCTAGGGACTCTCCTATGTTGCCCGTAGACCGGGCCTTGCTGTTACTCTCTCTCGCCATCCTGCTCTTCAACTTACGGTCCTCTGTGGCCTGAGGAAAGGCTACCATCCTCCCATAGTTCATGTCAGAATTCAATGCTGCTGTAGAGGCTTCATTAATAGTCAAATGATTAAGACCCTGTACAAACCGACGCACTCTAGCCTCCATAGTAGGCAACATGTGAATAGCATACTTGGACAAGCGGACAAACTCCATGTGGTACTCCCATACGCTTCTGTCACCTTGCCTCATATTTTCAAATTCTACTGCCCGGGTTGCCCTTGTCTCAGCGGGCAAGAAATGATCAATGAAAGCATCGGCAAACTCACTCCACTTCGCCGGAGGGCGCCCCTCCTCTCGGGAGTCCTCCCATAACTCAAACCATGAATAGGCCGCCCTTTCTGACGGTAGGCAGCCAACTCTACTCCCTCCGTCTCAGTCACACGCATCACCCTGAGGGTCTTGTGAATCTCATCAATAAAGTCCTGCGGGTCTTCTTCTGAGTTGGCACCCGTGAATACCGGAGGGTCTAACTGAAGGAACCTGTTTACCCTGGAACTAGTAGAATCCCCTGGCTGGCTGGATGAACTGGGTGCAATATTTGACCTTTGGGCCTGAGAGGCCACCAACTGAGCCAACATTTGAATAGATCCCCTAAGATCCCCATCAGAAATGCTAGGATCGGAAGCTGGAACTAGAGGCGGGATAGGAGCCTCATCGGGAGGTATAGTGGTACACTCCGTAGTTGTAGGGGTTGAGGTAGTTTGTTCTGGAATAGGAGGACTCGAGATCCATTACTAAAGAGCTAGGAATTGCCTCATTGAGTGCTTACGACTTTGGAGATTCCGACCCTGAGTTCATGCATTTTCTGAGTTTGTGGAGCCAGTCTCCGAGTGTTCGGGACACTTTTCTCTTTTGGAGGTGTTTCGTGATTTTCGTGTTGCCTCGTTGAGGGCTTATGAGTTTGTAGTTTCGTCCCTGAGGTCATGCGGGTGCCGAATTATTGATGCCAGTCTCCGAGTATTCGGGGCATTCCCGATGGAGGAACTTTTATTGCGAAAATGTTGAGCTTCCTTTGGAGTATGAGACTCTTTGACAAAATATATTCTTTGATTCCTTGGTACAAATACATATCATTTTGTTGTTGTGGGACCAACTTATATAGGCACGGTTCGTCCAACCGTTTGGCCCATTACATCATTTTACTATTAGGACCCTGGGGGGAGGCCCTCTAGTATTCGGGGTTGACTGCAAAGGGAGCGTCAGATACTTGTTGAGTCTTCCTTAGGTAGCACGTGGACATTGCCTCGTTAAAAACCTTGCCTAAAAAACACCCTCTTTGGGATAAAACTTGATCGAAGGAAAAGAGTGCAACGGACGGTTTGAAACCTTTAGGTCTTCGAGCTGAATCGGTAACTCGACTGCTTTGGTCGGTGGCCTGTGCAAAATTTATCGTAAAATAAAAATAGAAAAAGAGAGATAATTATACCTCAGTGGCAGTGGCTCTTTTAGATTCGGGCATTTGTTTGGTGGACGCGATGTGGTCCTTTGTTTGAATATAGCCGAGTTCATGTCTTTAAAAGATCATGTGGATGACATGTTGCGGTTCCTCCTCTTTGTTCTTTCTGGTTGTTTCTATTTCCCGGGACTGGTTTTTAGCTCGGTTGCAGAAATATTCCAGAAGGTAACTGCTGTCGAGTAGCTGTGCCACTTCCTCCCGGAATTGCCGTGTCACGCCCCAACCTCGGGAGGCGCGACCGGCGCTCAATCAAGTGAACCCCACAGAGCAAGCCTTACCGAACGCTTTCTACCCCAACTCAATATGAATGCGGAACACATGCCTTTGGTTAATTTGAACGATAATACACGGTGTATACCACATTACTGGTTCATTTCATGTCATAAAGATTTGCCGTTCATAAGCTAGCTTCATGGATTCTACTAGAGTTACGGCTTAAGGAGATCAAAAGTTCTAGGATTTCAACATGTACATATAGGGGACTCCCCAAAACCCGTACATAACCCACACTAGTGTCTTTGGAGCCTCTAAAGATACAACAGATAAGCATGACTATGCCGGCAACAAGGCCCCGGCTATACCTCAAAAAAAATGAAAAGCTGCAATAACAAAAGATACACCATGCAGCCCCATGGAAGAATAAGGGGCTCACCGCGACTTCGAGTAGATGAACGCTCCGCTACACACGGTCTGCACTGTCCGCTATGGGGCCACCTACAATCATAACACGAATGTAGCGCCCCCGGTAAAAGGGGCGTCGGTACATTTGAATTGTACTGATATGTATAACTAAACACCGTTTTACTAGAAAGAACTTTCAAATAGATACAAGCAATTAATACGGGCAAATCAAAGAGACAATTCATATAATTCTTCATACAATTTCCATAACACCGATTAAGGCAATTCTGTCATATGTTCACCACTGTGCTCATCACCACCGCCATCTCGAGTGGAGTCCGGTCACGACCCGGCCGGCTAGATCACCTCATTAGAGGCATTGCTCTCAATCAATAATTCATTTCCTTTATTCAGAATTCATTATCAGCACATTACCACCATGTGTGCGGCATGGTGTCCGATCACGACCCGATCGGCTAGGTCACCTTCTTGGAGGCATTACTCGATTCTCATTTGTCAACACCTTCAAATCTTTAGTCCACACATATCATAACAATTCCTGGGCACTCATGGCCACCACCATCACATTGTTTTCCCTTTCCAACATTCGTTTTACAAGTTATGATCATAGACACATATATCAAAGATAACTTAAGTTGCAATCACAAATAGCGAGCACATAGCTAGCATGAATAATTCTTTGTTTCAGTATCGGCTTATAGCCCAAGTATTTAAACAATTAATTATACTTTTCATCATTCTCTAATTATCAAGATTGGCACGTTATTCATATTGAGGCACAACAAATAATGATACTTTTTATCATTCTCTAATTATCAAGATTGGCACGTTATTCACATTGAGGCACATCCTTCACGAATATGTATAGATATATGTAAATCAATTAATTTCACAATAAAAATCAATACACTAACCAATTCAACTCTTACCACACGTTCGTAAGCACCAACGGAGCTCAATTTCTAATAGAAGGGGGTTTTAGCCATACATACCTCAACAAAGCTTTTCCTTATTCTTTTACAATTTTCTGGAACTCTTAGTGCTTCAATCTATTGAGCAAGAAATTTCGAATTAAAATTGAGAATTAGAGACGAAACTGAAGTTCTAGCTTGGCTCGAGCATATCATCAAACACTAAAGGTGCATTGCATCTTAGGCCCATTTTTGTGAGGAATTTCTATCATGTTATACCCCCAATTGCCTCCTTTTTAATTTTACTACTTTCCAATACTCTATGGTGGCATGCATGTAAGAGATTCATTCTCATACCCATGAATTACTTCCCTAATGACCCCATATGGCTAAGTATACAAATATGAGCTGAGGTGATGGAGCCTTACCTCTTGGGATGAAGATTCAGGAGCCTTCACTTGATTTTCTTCAATGATTTAGCCCAATCTTATGAAATAATTTGATGGGAGACTTTCCCTCTCTAAGAAACCTCTTCCTCTCTCTAGAATTGCTCAGATGAATGTTCAAAATGAGCTAGAACACCGGTTATATCGATAGGAAAGTCGGGTTAAAAATTAGAAAATTGGAGCCCCGAGTCAACTATGCGGTCGCATTTGCGATCGCAGAGTAAACATGCAGTCCGCATAATGGACCGCAGAATACTCCCCAAAAAGTAAACATTCTGACTCGGTATGCGGTAATAATGCGGTCCGCATTCATGTTCTGCGGTCGCAAAGTGCACCGCAGAACTGCCCTTCATAAATTCAAAGGAACATATGCGACGACTTATGCGGTCCGCATTTTTGTTTATGCGACCGCATTTCTACCGCATTTCTGACTTCAATTTTTATCCAACATTCTGCCTCACTCTGCGGCAGGTATGCGGTCCGCATTTCGATTATGCGACCGCATTCTGGACTGCATTTCTCGCGTTTATTCTCGAAACTTATTCTTGACTTTTTAATACATCATTCAATCCAAAAAGGTCCGCGCCGAGGCTCGTAAGCTCGCCGCGAAGCATATTTACTAGTTTCTAACACACGATCCTAACTTGGCACCACGGGATCCGGGTTTTTGAGTAGGGATTTCACGGGGCCTTACATGCCGACAATCCTTGGTCATGTGTCCGTGCGTGTTGTGAAACTCGCATACTAAGTTATAGTTACTTTTTGAAAAATCCGACTACACAGGCTTGGCCCATTTGGCATCCCTGATTTTGCTGATGGCAAACATGATGTTCGATATGTCACCGTTGAAGTTGTATTCTGATAAGCGAGGTGCCTCAGTTGGACCCATGTTTCTATCAAATCCGATTGTTTCGATGCGCCCCCGAGGATTCTATCCTCGGTTCACCAATCGATCGTTATGAGGTGGGTTGCGTCTCGGGGAATTTCTTTTATATTTAGTGTATGGCTTATACCTTTTTTTATTTGGCTTCGATTCCTATTCTAAGAGCTTTATCAGGTATACCGAGCCTGCATAGGCTCCTAATTGATCATCCTCGACCCTGATCTTTGACTGGTATCGGTTGTGGATGTCCGACCAGGTTACGACAGGATACTCGATCAGATTATTTTTCAACTCCCTTGAGGCCACCGAACTCCCCTCGTTCAGGCCTTGAGTGAAGGCCTGCACCGCCCAATCATCAGAGGTCGTGGGTAGTTCCATTCGTTCCGTTTGGAAATGAGATACAAACTCTCGTAGCATTTCGTTCTCCCTTTGCCTGATCTTGAATACGTAGACTTCCTCGTTGCTACTTTGATGGCACCGACGTGTGCCTTTATGAAGGAGTCTGTCAGCATGGAAAATGATTCTATGGAGTTGGGGGCTAAGTTGTGATACCACATCATGGCCCCTTCTGAGAGTTTCCCCGAACTTCTTCTGTAAAACGGACTCAATTTTGTCGTCTTTTATGTCATTACCCTTTACTGCGCATCTATATGTGGTAACGTGCTCGTTAGGGTCTGAGTTTCCATTGTATTTCGGGAGTTCCAGCATTCTGAACTTCTTTGGAATGGGTTTCGGAGTCGCTTCCTCCAGAAACGGCTGCTGCACGAACTTCCTCGAGTCTACACCTTTCAGGACTAGCGATGCGCCCGGGATTTGGTCGACCTTGGAGTTGTAAGTTTCAACCTTCTTATCATTGGTTGATATCATTTTCTTGCCTGACTCGATCCTTCTGGTAAGATCCTCGAGCATTTTTTCGATAGCAGGGTCAGTTATCGAACCATTATTTCTCAATCTCTTCGGTACCTGTTCGGCCGGGGGAGTTATTCCCGGTGCTACGATGCTGGGAGTTTTTGGGTGGCTTTGCAGCTGGAGTGATAGCCGTTGTTGTGCCTGCAACATTTCAAAAATAACATGAAGGCTAACCTTTTGTTCTTCCCGAGATGGGGTTTTTTGGGCTTCATATTGGTCGCCTTGTTGTATGCTCCTATCGGTGCGTGAGGTTTTATCGATCTGTTGTGCGTCGCGCGAGACTGCGTCCGCTGGAGTCAGCCCAGGTGTGTTCTCGGGGTTCCCTGGCAGCGTGCCAACAATAGGAACAACCACACTATTTTCTCCTTAATTTTCGAGGTCATCGTTCTCTTATCTATTCACTGAGCCAGACATATTGACCTTAAATTGAATATCATGGACAAGAAAAAGGGTGAAAGATAACTTGCATTGTGTAATGAAACCAGCAAGAAAATAATCAATATTATTTTTAGCCCCACGGTGGGCGCCAAACTGTTTACCGTGAAAATGGTAATAACAATTAAATTTGTTGATGGGACTCTAAAAATATGTGATCTATTTTTATGCTAGTTGTAAAGCAGCTAATGCTATGTATGTGATGAGCTAAAATGGAGTTATAATTGAACTAATGAGTTGGCCATTTAGGGCCTCGAGCTAGTCGGTTTGGGACCTCGCGGTCGATTCCCGAGCTCAGGCTCGAGCTATTAGGGCAGTCGGGGAAGGGCTAACAGTCGTGATATAATTAAAGGAGGCTGTTTATGGCCAATGATAAGCAATAAATGAAGAAGAAATATGAAGATAGTAAATAAGAGCAACAATATCGAGAGAGTGTGTTAGAGAGAAAAGGGAGAGAGAGAGAGAGACAGAGAGTTATCATATATTTTGTGTAGAATAGTTGGAGCAACATCAGTCCCGCATAAAATAGTAAGGATTCCCTTTATATAGGAGGGAAAGCCTGTCATAGTACAAAAGCATTAATTACGAAGATAAGGGGGATGGGACAACTAGATGACACCAGGCTCTGCCAGTGCTAACTGCACGCCTTGGGAACTTCCCATCCCCGGCATCGTCATTAGGTCGGGCGTTAGTGGACTTTGAGGGGGAGAACTCGACCACAACCTCATAGCCTCGAGTTCTCGAGATGATTTCCCAAAAATGCCTTGCTGACGAGAAATTGGGCCCTTCGATTTCGCGTATACAAAAGGGGTTCCTTATCATTTTGTAAAGGATATAAAACATACTTCATTCAGTACAAGAACATTCTTTCCGCTCTCTAACTCAAACATACTCTCTATTTGGCTCTTTGCTTGTATTTATTGCTTTATTCGCATTTATTATATCTCATTAATTGTTCTTCATTTACTGCTCGTTATTGTTCATAAAGAGCTGCAATCCCAGCCCTAATAGCTGTTAATCCTTCATCAATTGACCTTATACGGGCATCTGACTCGACATCGAGGCCCCGCACGCGCTAGCTCGAGGCCTCGATTCTCAACCGTGTGGTTTGGTTTCTAAAGCTATCTTCAAGCTCTTATCTTATTTTCTAACCTCGTCACGTAGCATCTACTGCTCAACAACTAGCATAAAATAGATCACATATTTTTAGAACCAAAAAATCAAATCTAATTGTTATTACCATTTTCAAGGTAAACAGCTTGGCGCCTACCGTGGGGCAAAAAATAATAGTGATTGTTTTCTTGCTGATTCACTACATAACACAAGTTACCTTTCACACTTTTTCTTGTCCAAGATCTTTTGATTTCAGGTCAAAATTTCCAACTCAGTAAACGCACATGAAAACAACAATCTTGAGGACCATGGTGAAAATGGTGTAGCTATTCCAGGTGTTGGTGTACCACCACGAAACCCTAAGGATGCGCAAGAACCAATTCCCGTGGACGCAGTCTCACGCAATGCTCAACACGTCAAAATAAGCTCCCATACCAACAGGAGCATACACCAAGGAGATCAATAAGAAGCTCGGAAAACCCCGGCTTAGGAAGAACGAGGGGTTAGCCATCATGTCATCTTTGAAATTCTACAAGCATAACTGTTGGCGATTGCTCAGCTGCAAAGCCACCAGAAGACTCCCAGAACGGTAGCACCGAAAATGGCTCCCTGATCCGAACAGGTACTAGAAAGATCAAGCAACAACGGGTCAAAAGCCGACCCCACCATCATAAAGATGCTCGAGGACCTCACAATTGAGTCGGGTGAGAAGATGATAGAAGCCAACGACAAAAAGGTAGAAATTCGATCAAATTCTGGGGGCACCCCTGATCCTAAAAGGTGTAGATTTGAAGAAGTTCGTACAAAAGCCAATCCCGCAGGAAGGCCCCAACATCCATTCCAAAGAAGTTCAACAATGGAAGCTTGGATCCCAACGAGCATGTCACTACTTACACTTGTGCAGTGACGAGAAACGACCTAAAGGACGACAAGATCAAGTCTGTCCCACTAAAAAAATTTAGAGAGACGCTTTAGAAAGGGGAAATGATATGGTATCACAGCCTAGCCCCAAACTCGATAGATTCATTTGCCATGCTGGCAGATTCTTTCATGAAGGCACATGTTGGTGCCATCAAAGTAGCTACAAGGAAATCTGACTTCTTCAAAATCAAGCAAAGGGAGAATGAGATGCTGCGAGAGTCCGTATCTCGCTTTCAAATGGAACGAATGGAACTACCACCGGTCTCTGATGACTGGGTAGTGCAAGCCTTCACTCAAGGTTTAAACGAGCGGAGCTCGGTAGCTTCGAAACAGCTAAAGCAGAACTTAGTCGAGTATCCCGCCGTGACTTGGTTGGATGTCCACAACCGATACCAATAAAAAATTAGGGTCAAAGACGATCAAATAGGAGTTCCCTCGGGCTCAGTATATCCTAATAGGCTTCCGGTAAAGGATTCAAAGCCAAATAAAGAGAGATACCAGCCATACACAGAAGATAGAAGAAACATCCCAAGGCAGAACATACCTCGCAATAAGGATAGATCGAGGCCAGAATCCTCAGGAACTTGTTAACATAGTTGGATTGGATAGGCACACAGGGCCAACAAAAGCACCCATTTGTCGGAATACAACTTCAACGTCGACATCTCAGACATCATATTTGCCATTGGTAAAATCAGAGACACCAGATGGCCAAGCCATGTACAATCAGATCCTTCATAACAGAATCACAACTTAACGCGCGAATTCAACAACAAGCACGGTCACAGGACCGAAGACTACCGACAAATCTGAAAAGAAGTCGCCAGCAAGAATTCCTCAGCGACAGAGCTAAAAATCAATTTCGGGAAAGAGAGGCGGCTAAGAAAAATGAAATAGATGAACCACAACATGTCATCCATATGATCTTTGGAGACATCGATGCTCCACAAGAACAAAAAAATCCATCACCAGGGAGAAGTAAAAACGAGGTTAGGTACCCGAGGATGCACTCACATTCAACAACGAAGATATCGACGCTCTGTCTCAGCCCCATAACGATGCATTGGCAATTTCTTTCCTTGTGAATACATTTCAAATTACGCGTATACTTGTGGATCCAGGTAGCTCGGCTAACATTATCAGGTCGAGAGTGATAGAGCAACTCGGACTGTTCAACCAAATAGTTCCCGCCTCTTAAGTCCTCAACAGATTCAAAATGGAAAGTGAAATGACCAAAGGAGAAATCACCCTCCCGGTCCACGTGGCTGCCATAACCCAAAATGCCAATTTTCATGTCATCGAATGAGATATGAGGTATAACACCTTGCTCGGAAGGCCATGGATACACTTTATGAGAGCAGTCACCCTCCATCAAACGATGAAGTTCCCAACAAAGGATGGAATAAAAATCGTCTATGGAGAGCAGCACGCAGCGAAAGAGATGTTCGCAGTACGATGTGGCACCGATGTCGATACCTCCACCTTCGAAGGAGCCAAAGGATAAGAAAATGGTAAGAAAGCAGTAAAATAGCAATAACAAGCTATTCTTTTAGTTACACCTAACTAAAACAAGTAACAGACTGTATCGCGTTCTCAAAGCAAACAATCAAAGCATATCAAGGCTCAAGGCACCACCGGCACTAAGGTATGATCATCTCCTCTTTTTGATTTGGATTATGTGCTAACCTGTATGCAGGCACTCGGTCGATGCAGTCGAAGCGCTTCCTAACTTGAAGGCCTTAGGTTTCAAAAGCATGTGTTTCACTCTTTTCCTTCAATCGGGTTTTATCCCAAGAAGGGTTTTACCGGCAATGTTTTTAACGAGGCAATGCCTATATGCTACCTAAGGAGGACGCAACAAGTATTCAAGTCTTCTCTTCAATCAACCTCAAATACTGAGGGGCATCCCCCCCAGAAGGTCACCTCCTCGGAGAAGATAAAATATGTTAAATAAGGGATCAATAGGAAAACAATGTACCAGGCCAAACGGTCGAATGAACTGTGTCCGCATAGAACAATCGAGCCCTTGAAAGCAAAAGCATGTATACTTGTACCAAGTAATCGAAGAACAATTTCCTCTCCGACAAAAGCATTCCACAGAAGTTTTGCAAAAATGGCTCCAAGGCCAAAATTGTTCCGAATGCTAGGGGACTGGCATCAGAAACACAAAGCCATACGACCTCCGAGTCAAAAACTTTGAACTCATAAGCCCTCAAATAAGGCAATACAAAAATGGCTCAGACCTAAAAACATTACATATACTCGGGGACTGACGTCCCGAATACTTGGGGACTGACGTCAAGAAACCCTCGAAAACTCGGGGACTATCGCCAGCTACCATCCTCCCTCAGGAATTTTGTCCACTGAAACCGTATAGCAAACCTGGTAGACCCACAGCCATTTGTCGTCGTCCGTCTCTATAAAGGGTATGATGGCATCACTTACGACGCATGTATTGTCTTCCCCATGCACTACGATCTCTTGTCTATCCCACTCGAATTTGACTATCTGATGTAGTGTAGAAGGCACTGCTTTGGCAGCGTGAATCCATGGTCGCCCCAACAGAAGATTATATGATACTGTGACGTCTATCACTTGGAACTCCATGGTGAACTAGATCAGACCAATTGTCAATTCAAGTATGATGTCACCCACTATTTCTGTACCACACCCATCAAACCCTCGAACCCAGATGTTGTTCTTGTAAATTCTGTGATTATCAACTTTCAACTTGTTCAAGGTGGACAACGGGCAAATATTGGCACTGGACCCATTATCAATCAATACTCGAGTGACTACTGAGTCTTCACACTTCACGGTCAAATAGAGAGCTCTATTATGTTCTATACCTCCACGGGCAACTCATCGTTGGAAAATGTCGCCCGGTTCACCTCAAAAATCTTGTTTGCTATTTTCTCCAGATGGTTCACAGAAATCTTATCCGGCATATGGGTTTCATTCAGAATTCTCATCAACACTCGGCGGTGCTCGTTCGAATGGATCAATAATGATAGCAACGAGATCTGTGCCGGGGTCTTCCTCAACTGCTCCACAATGGAGTAATCCTGCGCCTTCATCTTCTTTAAGAATTCTTCTGCCTCTTCCTCGGTAACTGACTTCTTTGTTGCTACTGGATTGGTCCGTCTTAACTCTACGGGAGCAAAACACCTTCCCGAGCGAGTTAGACCTTGGGTTTCACACACTTCTTCCATAACCTCTTTCCCCTTATACATCACCATCACTTGATTGTAGCTCCATGGCATGGCCTTCTCATTGATTATTGGCAACTTCAATACTGACTTGATAACAACCGGTTCTGTGTACTCCCCTTTCACGACTAACACGAGTGTGCTTGATACCCCCTGCATCACTACCTTGACTGGCTTTGGTTTCTTCGAAGCAATAGATGACCTTTTCCTTATCACCACAACTAGCTTGGTGTCTACACTTTTCAGCTGTACCACTTCCTTCTTTTTGTTAGTTTTTCCTCGAGACTAGCTTTACTGTCCCAGATATAATCACTGTTTGCGAGGGCTTCTTAAACTCCCCTCCATTGTGCACTAGTTCGATCATGTGGGTCTCATGGTGCGTTGGCAGCGGATTCTGATTGATGTTGGGTGCTTCTGAAGCCTGAACCTCGATCCTGTTTGTATCAATAAGGTCTTGCACTGCAGTCATCAACTTCCATCATTTCTCAGTATCATGTCCGGAGGCCCCCGAACAATATTCACAGCTCACTGAATGGTCCAGATTTCTGGGATGGGGATTTGGCAATTTGGGCTCAATAGGATTCAACAGTCCTAGCTGCCTCAATTTGTGGAAAAGAGTAGTATAGGTTTCTCCCAGTGAAGTAAATGTTCTTGGCCTCTGCACCCTCTCAATCTTGAAACCTTGATTTCCACGGAAACCTAACGGGTTTCTGTAGGCCCTCGGGGGTGGATGTGTGTTTTGTGGAGGTGGATATGTATTTTGGGGAGCCATTGCGCGCCATTGCGGGTGAGCCGAAGGCTGGGTATATGTTTGGGCGTGATGGACGGAAAAATATGGCTCTGAGTAGTAGGGTTGTGGAGGGCTATATGGAGTGTATTTGTAATTTGGGCGGTGGGGTCTGGGCTGGTAGTAGGGTGAAGGACTTCTGGATCTGGACCAAGTGCCTGCTTCGATTGTTGCGACTTCCTCTCTCTTCTTTTTCCCGAGCACACCTCCCGTGCCACTCTGGATAGCTTGGGTTGTGGCCTTGATCACCGAATAGCTCATTATCTTGTTGGACTTGAGTCCATCTTCAATCATACCGCCCATTTTTACTACCTCATTAAAAGATTTACCAACTGACGTCACCAGGTGACCAAAGTAGGTTGGCTCCAAAGTCTGCAAAAAGTAGTCCACCATTTCACCTTCCCTCATAGGAGGGTCGACTCTTGCCGCCTGCTCCCTCCAACGGAACCCGAACTCCCTGAAGCTCTCTCCAGGATTTTTCTCAAGTTTCAACAATGTGAGATGGTCAGGGACGATCTCGAGATTATATTGGAAATGACCGGAAAATACTTGCGCCGGGTCGTCCTAGGTGTACCACCTGCTGGGATCCTGTCTTGTGTACCATTCTAGCCCAGACCCGCTCAAACCCTGACCAGAATCGGCTATCAACAGCTCATCCTTCCCACCGCCCCCTCTCATCTTACTATAGAAACCTTGCAGATGTGCCATTGGATCACCATGCCCCTCGTATAGATCAAACTTTGGCATCTTGAAGCATACCGCAATTGAACTTCGGGGAAAGGACACAGATCCTTGTAGGCCACACTGACTTGGCCGCCCAATCCATGCATATTCCTAAAGGACTTCTCCAGGCTTTTCACTGGATGATCTTTGTAGTGTGGCTGGTGAGGGTGCCACGAAAACAAGAACAGTTGGTGGAGGGGGGTCATGTTTGGGTGGTGGAGCTTGGGGATTGTAAGGATTTTTCCCCTGATAATATTGGTGAATTGGGAAACTTGTTGATGGATCGGTGGGAGGGTACTCCGGAGTTTGTGCTGGTGGGAGAGTAGGGGTAGCGGGAGGGACTGGTACTTGTTGCCCCCTAGCCCAAGCTCGGTGCATTTCTGCTATCTCTTGTCTCAACATGTCTACTTCCTCCTTCTTTGTTTGCATTTTAGTTTTTTCCTCTTCAACACTTTTGTCTGAACTAGACATGCTTCTTGGTATGGATCCTGTAGATCTTGTTTGGTAATGGTAATTTGCCAGCACGTTCTAACAAGCTAACTGTTTGAAATCTCTAGAAAACAACAAACTTTGGTAGCAGTTAGGTTTTAACAGATTGGATAACCGCACATTGGCATGAATGCACCTATATAGTTAATCATCTCTATTATGCATTTGCTTTACTGCACGCGTTATCCGGGCCTTTTTCATTCTCACTGCAAACCTTCTTTCTTTCTTTTTGTTTTTCTTTCTCTATTATTCTTGCTTTTCTGCTCTTTTATCTTTCTCTTTCTCTTTCTTTATTTCAGCTCTTTCCCCTTTACATTGTTTATAGAGAATCATGACTGGATCCGATGAGGATTGCCTACATATCATGACGCCACGCGAATCAGATCATATCGTAGTTCAAACCACAAGCGCGAAAAATAAAGACACCATTTTTGGGTTTTTCAATTTTCATTAACAAAACGTTCTATTACAAGGCAAAACAGAAAGGAAACTGACAAACTTGATACAAACTACGGACTTGAAAGGGGGAATAAAAACTCCAAACGGACTACAGACTCTAAAGACAAGGAAAATACAGACTCATACTATGACTGTCTTAAGGTTTTGAATTTTGGTGCCCGCGGGGCGTCGTTCGGCCTTGCCGCGGGCTCTGGTGCCAGGCCCCTCTGCAGATCTTTCAAGTTTTCCATGATCTGGTGGACATAAGTCGTTATTGAAGCAAAGAAGGTGGTGCGGGGCATATCCTCACACGCTAGGCACTTCATGGTAATGTAGTGCCCAATATCTTCGATTCTTCCCCTAATTCTGTCTTTCCATAAGCAGTCGCTCTATTTGTTGACCCCGCGCTCCCAGTACTTGAGCGTTGTTAAAGAGTTGATCCTGAAACTTATCCATTGGTTCCTCCATCCGTGCTATAAGGTCATAGCAGCGCTTCCTATCCGTCTTGCCATCTCAGGCTTTTCTGAAGACCCGCTCTTTGAGGGTGGATATTGTCGCTCTCAATATAGCAATGTTCCCTTCGTAATCCCTCTTTATTTGCCGCATATGCTTTGCTCGCGCTTCTGTACCTCTTGCCCATCTGACCTGGATCCTTGTCAACCTAGCTTCAGATTCTTCCAATTCCTCTTGACATTCAATGATTTACCTTTTCAACTCATTTATCAACCCTTCGTCGGACCGGCTTCTTGGTTGTCTGCCGGCATCCATCCTCATCTGTCGGATTTGGGTTTTCAAGGCCTCATTTTCTTGAACCAACTTCTTTTTATCCCCTTCGTCGGCAGCGACTTGCACACTGTTTTCAAACTCTAGTTCCCTAATCTGTTGCTTAAGCTTGCCTATTTCTGCTCTATAGTTTTCTTCTTCTGCTAGCCAACCCCACTGCTCTCGTGATGACTCGGCAAATTCTTGAAGGTGAGGCCTTTTGGTTGGCCGTTCGGGTCCGTCTCTCACAATGCTCTTCTTTCTATACTAGGCGATATAAGCAGGTGAGACCTCGCCTCTAGATAGGTTGCGTACTCGAGTTTTTACCGTCAAGTACTGGCATTCATTCCATATAGAACAAATGGTCTCTTCATGAAATTGGCCGTCGGTGCTGACCTCGACTGTATAAACACTGGGATCTTCCTTAGGGTGTACCACCTAACACCTTCCTAACTGTCTCATCACCCGGTAGGGCGCATAAGGCTAAATACCTTGGATTCCCATTAGGAGGAAGTAAGGACCAGTGGCGGGCATATATATAATTTCTTCTACAGGAAGCCAACCTAATGCCAAATCTATTTGCACCGTAGTGATGGCACGAAGATAAGATAACCAGTCTTCTAACCCTTCCGGGAACCTGAGCCCTAAAACCCTTGTGTTATACTCTTCAATGCAGCCTTTGTCTGTAGATCTATAGCTCACATGCTGAGGATGATGACACAAATGCTCGACCATCCACATTTGCAATAATAAATTGCATCCCTCGAAGAAATCTACCCCAACTTTACAAGCTGTGAGAGCTTGATGTACCTCGAATACTATCATAGGGGCCAACGTGCTTTTATTGTTGCTAATTAGGACCTTGGCGACTCCAGCCACTTTTAGCTCAATGTTTCTATCTTACTGGGGAAACACCACAATGCCCAAGAAGGCTACCATGAAGGCGAACTGCCTATGTTCATCCCATTTTGTCTGATTTCCTTTACTACAAACCCCGCTTTCTGGATCGTTGAATCCTACTATATGCCCATACCTCCGGTGTATGAAATATAGAGTGGAAAAACCCCTATCCAATTTAGAGTACGGGACTCCCTTGCTTATCTTCAGTAGATCCATGAACTTGTGCAAATTGACGGCTCTCGGAGCAATCAGATATTTGTGCCTTAGCCCCTCGGTAATGTCCATATAACCTGCTACCTCTTCTAAAGTTGGGGTAAGTTCAAAATTCGAGAAATGGAATACATTGTGGGCCGGGTCCCAAAACGTAACCAAAGCCTTTATGATGTCACATCTGGGTCTGACGATCAATAGACCGGTGAGACCCCCCAGATGTAGTTTCATCTTATCCTGCTCCGACTTTCCCAAATCCTCCCACCACAATCGCAACTCCAAAGGGATCTTGCTCCTAACTGTTACTGGAAAACTTGGACCCGTGCTCATTCTGCACATTTATTAAGGGGTTTTAAGCAAAAGGTAAAACTTATTTGACTCACAACAATACTGACAACAATGTTTTCAAATTAAAACACAAGACCCGGTTTTTCGAACACGACCTTCCAACACTTAGGTGACGAAGATTTTGAGGCTGCATGGGCTAACTGGTCCAAACCTTAGAAATGACCAAAGGTGGCTGTTTATGCAAATTCAGCCTTCCAGCGCCTCTTTCGGGAACGTTCGGCTATTTTTGACAAAACGGCATCGCCCGACTTATTTATGAAAAATTAAAATTTGACATTTTTGGTGATTTTCGCAAAATGGGAAGTTGGACCCGACGAGGGTTACCTACGTATCTCACACCCTGTGAGAATCAAACTGGCGTAGTTCAGGCAAAGAAACTAACTAATTTTGAAAACATGATTCTTTTCTTTTGTTTTTCAGATAAATTAAACTAAAAAATTAATTCCTTTTCTCTTCTTTTTTTTTCAAAATTTCGACAGAGTTTCAACGCTATTTGGGCATTGGTTTTTTTTAAAATAGGTAATTATCTCTCTACACTGATATTATTATAATACTTTTTTTTCAAATTTTCACAATGTTCAAAGCCGGTCAGCGTGCAAGTCCAAAGCAAATAAAATGCGTGAAACAAACAGGATGCAGCAGGATGGTCTTTTTTCATTTCAGGTTACCTATCCTAGATGAACCCAACCCCTGTGTTGAGTCCCCTAAGTCAAATGCAACATGATGCAAATAAGCGTTCCTACTAGGGATCAGGCATGAAGTCAAGTTATTCTAGGTTTTAAAATCTGGGTTTATTATTCTAGACCCGGCCCCAAGCGGACAACTCGAGCCGAGGATGGGAACTACGTACCGGTAACCAAAAGATCATCCGGTTTTGCAACTCCTCCAAATCCTCGTTCTATTTTGGGATATGACAGTAATAGAAAGAAGTCACGACCAGCGTGCACTTCTCGGAGGTAAGAAGAGAAGGGCTTTGACACAGTTTATATATACAGTTCAAATAATATTAAAGCGGTAAAAATCATCATTTTGCACAATTAAGCTCAATCATACAATAAAATCAGATAATAAATAGTGCTAAATACAACAATTATTCTAAGATCGAATTTCTAACCCTGAACCAGTGGTTCTGGGTTATATCCCCAGCATAGTCGCCAGAGCTGTCACACCTCCTTTTTACCTGCGCCGCAGGGGCGTAGAGGGAGTTTTTCCAATTAAAGGACAATCAAAACGGGATTTATTATTAAGATTCAGAGTCGCCACTTGGGAGATTTATGGTGTCCCAAGTCACCAGTTGAATCCCGAATCGAGGAAAAAATTGACTCTGTATTACAGTCTGCGAACCAGAAATCCGGATAAGGAATTCTGTTAACTCGGGAGAAGGTGTTAGGCATTCCCGAGTTCCGTGGTTCTAGCACGGTCCCTCAACTGTCATATTCCACTTATTTATCTAATTTTAATACATGTTGAACTTATGTGCAAATTTTAACTTTTTATCGCTTTTATTATTATTATTTTTTTAACGAGAATTTCAACGTCGTGAATACACATCTCAAACCACGTCAGATCAATGTACCCGTGGTTATTGACATATTTCGACTCTGTTGAGATTTGGATTTGGGTCACACAAATGTGCACCCGATTTTAAGAAAGTGAGATTATTAACACGTGCCTAAAGAGACTAACGCATTATTATTTTGGGGAAGGCCGTGAAATTCACTAAACAGTCCGTCCCGAAATCTATGTATTTTAATACAGCCATTTATTGAGGGCCCCACAGTTTGTGCATTTTATTTGGCGAGGCTCGTCTCATTTTAATTCAAGGATATCCTAAAGCGACTATGATTTTCTAACTATATTGTCTCTAAATGAAATAAAGAAAAAGGCCCTAATTACTTAACATTATAAAAAAAGGGGCTTCCAATTATTCTAGCATGCATTCGCTGATTAGCAATAAGGGCAGGTAGTATGTACTTATTTCAATCAATAGGAGACCGATTGTTTTATTTCCCATTTAATCTAACCAAACTAATTTTGTACTTACAAACCTGCAGTTATTTCAAATTTTATCAGCTTTAATGCCTGGGATTGTCCAAATTATACGTGCTTAACAATTACGATGCCTCAACTATCCCTTCTATCCATTTAACATAATGTAACTTAAATGACTCAGCTACCTTGAACACGAGCCAACTAAAATTCAGAATGACTTAAAATTAACTTAGCACAGTTTTCTTCGATCCCAGCTTGAAACATTTTGGACAGATTCATGACACTCGGAAATCATTGAACTAACTGAAACCATTACCTGATATTCAACTAACAGAAACTATTAATCAACTCAATATGGAATTATTACCCCCAAATATTCGACCAAAACTCATATGTACTTCTACATTCTTAAACAGACTAAATGAATAAACTCATGTTCAATAGTTCATTCGTCCAATCCATACACATTCTCTGTTGAGCATAATCATCCTACATATGTGAAGTACAAATAAGACATGAAAACTCAAATGCTAATTCAATTACGTTCATCATTTTTTTCTTTACTTCTTCAACATCAAATTTACATTGATTCCTTCACAGTTCGTACAAGATCAAGGGAGGTACAAGGAAATCAGAATATAACGAGAAGAAGGAGAAGTAGTCAGCAGCAACAGACTGATGAATTACTCCAAACACAACAACAACAATCACAAATAGCCACAATCAACCAAACAGGAATAATTTGGACCAAAAAGAAAACCACAACAAACCCAGAAAAGAAACCAACACAGCAACACCACTTTCCAAATCAGAAACACACTCAAGCCAAAGACCAAACTGATTTTTAAAGCCTGACAGCAATAACCAATGCTCGAATAGACCCCACTGAGCTCGATTGAAACTAGAACTCAATGGGACAGTAACTTTTTCCAAGGCTAAAAATGACCAAAAACTGCAAGTGTTCTCTGAAAACTCCCTTTCAGTATCTTGTATTTTTCAAGCTCCCTTAAACACTCCCCTACGACTTATCAGAAGAAGCCAGTTTTTTTTGAAAGCCTCTACAGAACTGATCCTTAAACTCTTTTAAAGTTGTTTTTCACTGACTCAAAAAAAAAAGAGCCCCTTAACTCTGTCCCATCCCCTCTCCATTTATACCCAAAAACAGGCCCCTCAACAACCCTTGAAAAACTTAAACAAATGAGGGAAAATCCACCCCATACTATTCCCTGTCACACCACTATTATGTGTCTTGTGCATTATTTTATCCAAGGGTTATGGGTAACATATACTTTAATCAATTTCTGTTAAACTTCCCCATACCATTATGCCTTGTTCACCGCCAATTATTAAATAAATGTATTAGTTTAATAGTTCATCAGTACTTAGTGGACAGATCACTCAACTAAACATTTTGTTTCTTTTTAATCCCCAAATTACCCCCTAACAACCTGAAACTACTGTCTTAAACCAATCCCCTTTCACACCACAACAGCTATAACCAAATCACCTCAATGAGAAATCCTACCAATTGACTAATCCAAACACATGAAACTAATCCCCACTCAACAACATTAGGATAACTCAGCAAAGCCAGGTTCAATATCAGAAGAAACATAAGGATTCAATTCATGAAACTCACATTAGGTCAAGTAGCATCAAAACAGAGACGACAGATTCAGGAAACAAACTAACACGATTCTGACTTAAACAAAATGTATGAACACTGTAATATACTGAACTCAAACAACTGAATTCACATGTAAAAATGGTGGACATTGGAGAAGAAAGAACTGAAGACAATTCGAAACAACAGTAACAACACGCAATTACGGAAATAATCACAGTTTGCACAAAACACATTGACACCGCCTAACTCGAATCAAAATAAAACAAAGGAGAAACAAGAATCCAGAGTAAAATGCAAAACATTTGATCCTAAAGAAAGGGGTAGAAGATGTATTTACTGAACTAATAGAAAGAAAAAGAAAACAGAAACCTAACAATTAGAGCCGGTGGTTCGAACCTTCAATTTTTGGGCTTGCAGTCAATATGGACCCTTCGATTCAAATTGCAAAATAATATTATTCACCTGTTCTTATACAAGAACAGGCGAATAACACTACTTTGCGATGAAATAGGTTCTGGAACTTCAAGGCACTCGAAAAGGGGCTTTACACGAACGCGTTCGAATTTGGTGAGGGGAAGCTATGGGGTTTGTGGGGTATTGATTTAGGACAGTTTAGAGTCGGTGCCGCCACCAGGGAATCCTGAGGCGGTGGTAGGGTTCATGCCTTCGAACTAAAATTCGAAGGGTTCTGGGGTGATTCGAGGAATACTAGGGTTAGATATGGACACAGGAGAAGGAGGGGGACCTAGGGTGTTAATTCGGCGGCGATTGGGTGGGTTAGAATTTTAGCTGACTTTCGATTTGATATTCCAAAAGGTCTACAGGGATTCGAGGTTAGCTGTTAGGATGGTTGGAACGGGGAGGTTGAGGGGATCTTAGGGTGTAAAAATGGGGGCATTTGGCCGTCGGCCGTCGCCATAGGCGATTTCCGGCGAGCGGTCGATGGTGGTTCAAGGTGGAGGGTTTTTGGGTGTCTGAATCTTAGAGACGATGAGGGTGGGGGCATTGGCTTAGGGGGGGATAAGGTTTTAGGAATATATAGTAAGTTAGGAGATCAATCCAGATCGTTGGATCAAATGTAACCAATGATCCAGATTGAACAGTGGGGTAAACAGTGTCGTTTGGTTTAATGAGGGGGCGGGTTGGACCGGGTATAGAGAAAGGGTCAGGGTCGGGTTAGGATAAACGAATACGGGTGATGGCTATAGTCCGTTGGATTTCTTTGGCTTGAACGAATTAGATCGTTTGATGACGAAATGACGTAGTTTGGTAATCAAACTACGTCGTTTCGCCTGTCTTGGAGGCTAGACGATTTGGACCAGGTATGAGGGTAATTTGGGCTAGATAAGGGGTGTGTGAATTGGGCTGTGTCATTCTAGCCCAGTCCAATTTTCTTCTATATTTCGTTTTGTTTTCTTTTATTTTAACCCTAATTTTAAAACCAAAATCCTAGATTAAATCATAAAATCAAAAATTAACTTAAAATACTAATTAACTCTTAGTCCCACAAAATTAAACACAAATTAAAGGTAAGCTCACACAATTTGGACATTAAATGCCGAAAATGCAAAGTACATATTTTTGTGATTTTTCGGTTTTTGTAGAACAAACTTAATTAATCCTAATTGTAAAGTTAAGTCCTAAAAATTTAAATACGACATATTTTTGTATTTTTCATTATTTCAACAAGTAAACATGCACAAACAACTATAATCAATTCACGAAAAATAACACAAAATTCGCAACAATTGTAAACAAACAAAATTATTTTATTTCGGAATTTTTGGAATGATTCTCATATAGGGCAAAAATCACGTGCTCACAATAAGGTGGCTAATGCATCGGCGCAAATCCTGTACATGATGTAGGTATGGGAGTATCTTGGAGTTCTTGGTTGCCCATTCTTCTCGGGCCTGATGTATAAGCAAGTCTAAATCTCCAATCACTAGCAACTCTTGGATGTTCATGTCAATAGCCATCTTGAGCCCAAATATGCAGGCTTCGTACTCGGCCATGTTATTAGTGTAGGGGAACCTGAGCTCGGCAAATATCGAATAATGCTGGCTGGTTTCTGACACTGGGACTGCTCTTATTCAAACTCCTTTGAAATTTGCTACTCCATCGAAAAATATCCTCCAACCATCATAGGATTCTGCAATGTCTTCTCCTGCAAATGATACCTCCTCATCAGGAAAATACGTCTTCAGCGGTTCGTATTGTCCGTCCACATGATTTTCCGCCAGGTGATCTGCCAGTGTTTGTCCCTTAATTGCCTTCTGAGTCACGTAGACAATGTCAAATTTGCCACTTGGCTAGCTTGCTAGTGGGTATGGGCTTCTGGAAGATGTAGTTCAAAGGATCCATCCTTGATATGAGATATGTAGTATATGCACAGAAATAGTGCCTCAACTTCTGAGCTACCCAAGTCAGAGCACAATAGGTGTGTTCCAACAGAGAATACCGGGCCTTGTTTGGCGTGAACTTCTTACTGAGATAATAGATGGCCTACGCCATCCTCCTAGTTTTATCATGCTGCCCTAGAACACATCTGAATGCTCCATCCAATATAGCAAGGTAGAGTATTAAGGGTCTACCTGGCTCGGGCGGGACCAAAACTGGCGGTGTTGATAAGTACTCTTTGATTCTATCGAAGGCCTTTTGGAAGTCATTGGTCCATTTGGTAGTGGCTTCCTTCTTCAAGATCTTAAAGATTGGCTCACAGATGACAGTAGATTGTGCTATGAACCGACTGATGTAGATAAGTCTCCCCAAGAAACTCATTACTTCTTTCTTGTTCTTTGGCGGTGGCAATTTTTGAATAGCTTTGACCTTTGATGGATCCAATTATGTCCCTCGGTGACTCACGATGAACCCAAGCAACTTTCCAGCTGGAACCCCGAATGCACATTTTGCGGGATTCAATTTCAGGTTGTACCTTCTCAATATATTGAAGAATTTCCTCAAGTCTTCCATATGATCAGCCGTCTACATACACTTCGATCTCCCTATGTATCATGTCATGGAAAATGGTGGTCATGGCCCTCATGTAGGTGGACCCTGCATTCTTTAACCCAAACAACACCATCTTGTAGCAATACATCCCCCACGGCGTAATGAAAGTTGTTTTCTCAGCATTTTTTTCATCCATCCATATCTGGTGGTACCCAACAAAACAATCAACAAATGACTGCAGCTCATGCTTGGCGCAGTTGTCAATCAAGATGTGTATACTCGGCAAGGGGAAGTCGTCTTTTAGACCGGCCTGATTGAGATCCCGATACTGGCACAATGTTGGCTAACCATGTTGGATACTCTACTACCCTGAGAACCTTAGCTTTGACGTGCTTAGTGACCTCTTCCTTGATTTTCAAACTCATATCTGGCTTGAATTTTCTGAGCTTCTATTTTACTGGTGGACAGGATGGATCAGTCGGTAATTTCTGAGCCACAATGGATGTGATCAGATCAGTCATGTCGTCGTACGACCATGCAAATATGTCGTCATACTCTCTTAGAAACTCCGTATATTCTTTCTTTTCTAACAGTGACAAATGAACGCTGATTCATGTTTTTTTTGATGTTTTTTGCATCTCCCAGGTTAACAATCTCAGTTTTATCCAGGTTGGACTTAGTACTATTTTCGAAATTCTCAGCTTCCTTAATAATCTCTTCTTGTATATCATCTTCCTCTGAATCTATATCTGTTTGTTGCGTTGTCTCGTTGCATGTCACAGTCATCGATTCATCAAGATAAGTAATAGTAATGCTGTATGAGAAAAGTAATGAGAGATAATAATAAGAGTAAGATTAATAAGAAAACCAAATTGCTTTTGATAAATTCCATAAATGTTTTGAACATTGGAGCTTTTTCTTGCAAAAAAAAATGCGAAAGGAAAGTAAAATAAAATAGTGCATGGTGCTTGTTTAGCCTTGCTACCCTGAGGCACGCCGGGCTCTGGTGGTTCTGACTGTCCAGCTGTTGAGGTGTGCTCCTCTTTTTATAGCCTGTATGGAAGGGCCTTCCTCCCCCTCCTCCTAAAAAATGACACATCATTCCATATCGTCATCTTCTAGGAACAAATTCCTTATTGCTGCTAGGGCTTCTTCTTCTTCTGACCCTTAGATGACCTCGGTCAGTTGGGAGGTGTGCTCCAAACGGGGTACCAACTGTTCCAGTGGATAGTAAGGACCATGCTAGGGTGGCGATCATTCCTTGAATTCTCTCTAGGTATATTCATATCCCAATCCGATGGTGGTGCCATTTTTCTGAGTTTGATGGGCTTAGCGATTCCTTGGAGGTTCTTGCCAAGTCCCTTGCCAGGTTCATACCCGCTCCAGTTCAATATGCTTTCCATTTTGTTGTCCCACCACTTATCCTTATCGACGGCGTTGACTCATTCGATGTGGTGGTAAGTTTCCCCGCCTATCTTTCTTCTTACTCTAATTGCTAGGATGGTCTAGCGACTATATATGGGATTGCTACCATCGATTACCTCCTGGTGATTCCACTCAAACTTCACTGCCTGATGTAGTGTTGATGCCACGGCCCCGGCGGCATGAATCCATGGTCGTCTCAACAACAAATTGTAAGATGCCAGCACGTCTATCACTTGAAAATCAACATCAAACCATGTAGGCCCCATTTGCAAACACAAGCTAATTTCCCCAATAGTAGACCTTTGAGACCCGTCAAAAGCCTTAAAGTTGATGGCCCCATCCTTAATTTCATGCAGCCATTTTCCTAATATCCTGAGTGTCACCAGCGGACAGATGTTGATACTGGACCCCCATTGACCAGGATTCGGGTGATAAAATAATCTTCATACTGCACGGTGATGTGCAACGCCTTGTTGTGACTCAATCCCGCCAGTGGCAGCTCATCTTCATGAAAAGTGATTTTGTGACTTTCCAATACCTGGCCTACCATCTCTCCACTAGTGATGTTGCTTGGTACATATGACTCACTCAGCACTCTTAACAAGGCATTCTTGTGTGCCTCAGAACTTTGTAGCAGAGAAAGGATAGAAATCTGTGCCGGTGTTTTGTTCAGCTGATCAATGACTGAGTATTCCTTCACTTGTATCTTTCTCTAGAGATCATCGGACCCGGTTTTAGTGATGGTTTGTTGATCGGAGGTCTGCTTACTTGACTCAGCCAGGTGCTTTGGGGTGTAAACCCTGCCGGTCCTTGTCATACCCTATGTTGCAAATATTTCCCCGAACTTGGCCTTCCCTTTCCTTCTTGCCTCGGCTGTGTAGTCCCATGGTATTTCTTTTGTGTGGAATGGTGTTACGACTGTCATTGATACTGGAATGGGCACCCTTGCTTTGGAAGGTAATACATCAACTTCAAATGGTACCGGTGCCTTGGGGGACCCAAACGCGACCTCAATTGGTGTTGGCATCTTTGTAGAGGCTGGTGTTTCAAACTCAAGTGGTATAGACATGTTCACCTCGGCATCTTCAGAAGGCTAAATCTAAACTACAATCGAATTAAGGGTGACTATTGGTTTCTTTGGATCGTCGCCTTCTGTGATCAAACCGATTGATCCTTTGGGATCTCAATCATCATCTATTTCAATCATATGAACAACACCACCCTTGTTGTCTGGTAGAGGGTTATTGTGGACATCCCGGGCTGGCTCCTTTGCCATGATGATCTTGTTGTCAATTAAAGCCTAGATCTTATCCTTCAAGGAGCGACATTCATCAATGGTGTGCCCTTTAATGCCAGAATGGTATGCATATGTTTTACTTGTGTTGACCCATTGGGAAGGGTTTTCAGGGGTTATAGCAGGAATAGGGGTGACATAACCAGTAGCTTTGAGTCTTTCATACAGCTGATCTATTGGTTCAGTAATGGCGGTATACTGTTTAGGAGGTCTGCGGTCGAAATTTGGTCGGGGTCTAGGAAAGTTTTGGCGAGGGAGAGGTGATTGATAGTGAGATTGTTGAGTGTTGTAGGCTTGTTAGACGTGTGCGGGCTGGGAATATCTGGGTGAAAAAGGTTGGTATGTAGGAAGTGGAGGCGATTGATAGATAGGTGGTGGGTTTGGTAGGAAGGTGCGGGTGTTCGGTAATTTGGAGTGGGTTGATATGTAAGTGGAGGTATTGGGTAAGTTTGGTATTTGACAGGTGATTTGGTTCTCTGTGCAACCATTACGGCACCTACGTCCCTCTTCTTTGACGTACCACCAGACTGTAGAGCCTTATTGGTGGCTTGTAAAGCTACAAACTTGTGAGCATATGATTTTTACCCCGAGTAAAAGAATTCCAAAATCAAAATAAATAACTTTTTGTTACAATATTTTTGACTCGTGTGAAATACCAGTGTTG
>MU771622.1:0-12237 GCA_026770625.1 Nicotiana glauca | reverse complement strand
CCCCCGAGACTGAGGTAGCTTGCAGGCGTCCGCAGGCCCGGCGTCTCTTCTTATGTTTTTGTTTATGCTGTAGTCTCATTGTTTTGAGACAAACGGTTGTTATATTTCTTTCAGACCATTATATGTAGTTATTCTTAGTGGTTCGTGAGTTAGTGACTCCACATCTTTGGTAGAGGATTTATGTTGAGTATTTCACATTTATATTCAAACTTATGAAAGTAGATTTCCGCAGTTAACGTTATTATTATTATTCATGTTAGTAAATTGACAATAAGATGGTTTTTTTTATTTGATGGAAAGATGGTGAGTAAATTGGCTTGCCTAGCTACCACGAGTAGGCGCCATCACGATCCCGATGGTGGGAAATCCGGGTCGTGACAAGAGTCATCATCACTAGCTGCATGTCCTCTTTGTTTCTTCACTCCATAATCCCACAGCAATATACCATATCGGTTTTGTATCCCATCAATATCAATAGCTTTAGAAATACTGCTTCCTTGAATGATGTACTCAGCAAATGCAGCAACATAAACACCACAATCACTACATACAAGGTAGCACATTAACATTGAATAAAAGTTAGGATAATATCCAAATAGGAATTCATGTACAAAAAATGAATAAGAATCATAAATATTCAATAATAATTTACGTGTTATCTTGCGTTGGCAACCCATCAACGACATGAATCTCAAAAGGATCATTGACGGGGATTCCCATAGGATTCTCCTTTGTGTCCCAAAACCAATACGATGAAGGAAATATGGGAGCAACACTGAGTATGGCTCAATTGATCTCAGAACTGCATTATTCCGTCACGTGCCACTCATGGAATCATGTACATAAATGCGCAGATCTTTGAATGACAATCTCGCCAATATCCAGTGCCACTTATCAGACAGATTTATAGGGAAAAGGACTTCATCAACAGTAGACCAAGGAACATTACATCTTAAAAAATACCCAAGTATATACTCAGCTGTGAAGCACCATTTTTTTCTCAAATATCATCAACTCCAAATTCAAAGATTTTCTTTAGCTTATTGCTAGCCTCTGTATAAACACCGTCCCTAATGAACCATGATAAAAAGATATGGTTCATAACACGAAAATAAACAAGAAAATTAAAAGAAAAAACTAAAACACAAAACGTACGGCGCATTATTCCTTAAGCCTCTATTGATGAAAGTGTTCCACTTACACAATACTTTGAAATCAACATGATTGTCAACATTTCCCTAAAAAGGAAACCTAATAGTCTAGATGGGCTTCTTTGACTTAGTTGGCTTATTTTCAACAACTTGGATGGTGCTACCGGAGTCAAATATATTCATGAATGGTGACTTCATAACCCCTTCTAGTTTCCTTTCTCTAGGGTCCATTTCAGGCGTGTCATGATCAACAACTATACGATCTTCCTGCATAGTAGCAATATTTTTCTTCACTCATAAACCACCACGTTCAATATTTTGATTAAAATACTTTTGGGTGATTGCAGTTATTTGAGCCTCAACATCACTATTCCAGCTATTGTCCTCACCAACTTCCTCACAACTATTTTTACTAAGTTGTACAAAATCATCCACCAAATTCCCCATATTAGCAGTATTTTTGTCACAAAACTGCTGGGTGATAGTAGTGATTTTGTGATGAGCCAAAGGGTCATCACCGTATTTCTCCCTTTTTCCGCACTTCTGAGGCCTTGGAAACCTCGCTTGTGGTTACCTCGATTTACGTGCGCAGTTCGGGCGCGAAGTCGGAAAGTTTTTATGTTAAAATATGTGAATTATGTGAAAAATATCTGAAGAATTATGATATTAATATTGATATAGTTGACTTTGGTCAATATTTTTGTAAACAGACCCGAATTCGTGATTTGACGGTTTCAGAGGGTCCGTAGAAAAATATGGGACTCGGGCATGTGCCCGGAGTCGAAATTCGAGGTCCAGAACTTGAGTAAAAGAATTTTTTTGTTAAATTGTTTTCTGAAAATATTAAGGAAAAATGGAAATGAAAATGAGTTAGAAAATATAGGTATCGGGCTCGTATTTTGGTTTCGATGCCCGGTACAGGTCTTAAATATGTGTTAAGCGCTTTCTGTGAAATTTGGTTGAAAACGGACGTCGTTTGACGTGTTTCGGACTATGAGTTCCAAGTTTGAAAGTTTAAGAAGTTTTAAATAAAAATCATGAGTTTTGAGGCTCGATCCTATGTATATGATGTTATTTTGGTGATTTGATCGCACGAGTAAGTCCGTAGGATGTTTTTGAGGTTGTGTGCATATTTGGTTTGGAGCCCCGAGGGCTTGGGTGAGTTTTTTTAGTAGATCTCGAGAGGTCTTAGACTTAAAAGTATCAGATGTTGCAGGCCCCCAGTGCGGCCGCGGTCATTTCCGCGCGGTCCGCGCTGGAAGCTGCGCGACCGCAATACATTTCTGCGCGGTCCACGTGGCCATGTTCAGAGGGGTCCTCAGCCTTGGTTTGACCAGCACGGCCGCGCACCAAGTTCGTGCGGTCCGCGCTGGGAGATTAAGCGAAGGACCCAGGTACGAGTCCACCAGCGCGGCCGCGCACCAGAATCGTGCGGTCCGCGCCGGGCCTTCAGTGAAGTATATTAATCCGAGATTTTCAGTCAATTTACACTTTTCAAAACCCAAAACATAAGAGGCGATTTTCCAAACGATTCTTTTTCTTCAAAACGATTGGTAAGTGATTTCTAACTTATTTTCTTTACCCCTTACCATCTTTAAACGTAATTTCAACTTCAAAACAAAGATTTTAATGGGGTAATTTAGGAACTTAGGGTAGGACCTAGGGTTTCTAAACTTGGGGGTTTTGGACCTCAATTTGGGGTCCGATTCCAAAATAAATTATATAGTTGAGTTCCTGAGGGAATGGGTAACCTGGTTTTGGTTCGAACCTCGGGTTTTGACCACGTGGGCCCGGGGGCATTTTGGAAATTTTTGAGTAAAACTTTGGGAAAATCATTTTATGCATTCAAGTTGATTTAACTAGCATTTGTTGATACATTTGAGTAATTTATGACTAGATTCGAGCGGTTTTGCGGCGAATTTGAGGGGTAAAGCTATTCTAGAGGCGTGAGTTGAGTTGGAGCTTTCGAGGTAAGTGTTTGTTCTAACTTTGGCTTGAGGGATTAGGACTAGGATGTTATTTGCTATTTTCTAAATGTGGAGTACGGTGTATAGGCATGGTGACGATTATCTATGCACCGGAGTCTAGCATGACCGTGGGTCTTATGTGTGTTAGATTCGGATTTAATAATACAACTGCATTGCTTGGGTTGAAGTGTATCATATATTGTGATTGGTTTGGCTTATTGCAGCATTTGGCTCGGACTAGAAATTGTTATCCAGGAAATAGGTGATAAAAAGTGAAATGTGTAGCGATTGGTCCCTTGCCGGGATGTAAGTAATTATTGTATTCTCCCTTGCCGGGATGTTTGATTTGATAATTGAATTCCCTTGCCGGGACGTTCTATTGATTGTTGTTACTCCCCTCGCACTTGAGTTGCGGTCGTTGTCTGGGCGAGTTCTTGATATTAAATGTTGAGGATCAGGTTGCACGTCGCAACGGTATTGATTATTGATGAATATTGAGGATCGGGTTGCGCACCGCAACGGTATTGATTGTTGAGGATCGGGTTGCATACCGCAACGGTGATATCTGTGGAGGATTAGGTTGCACACCGCAACGGAGTATATATTGTGTGTATTGTGTTCGTATGTAGAGACTTCCAGTGTTTCCCTTATTAGTGTTATTGTTCAGTTTCATTTCTTTACGGATAATTTCCTATATTTTGACTGTAGTATTTTCCCCAGCACGTCCCTCACCTTTTTACTGCTTAAATTGGTATATTTTCTTGTTATTGCACATATATATTTGTACAGGTTGTTTGTGGTAGGTCCTGTCTAGCCTCGTCACTACCTCGCCGGGGTTAGGCCAGGCACTTACCAGCACATGGGGTCGGTTGTGCTTGTCACACCTCCTTTTTCGCTACACCCGCGAGGGCGTAAAGGAGTTTTTCCAATTAAAGGACAATCGGAACGGGATTTAATTATTAATATTCAGAGTCGCCACTTGGGAGATTTATGGTGTCCCAAGTCACCGATTTAGAATCCTGAATCGAGGAAAAGAATGACTCTGTTTAACAGTCCGCGAACCAGAAATCCGAGTAAGAAATTTCGTTAACCCGGGAGAAGGTGTTAGGCATTCCCGGGTTTCGTGGTTCTAGCACGGTCGCTCAACTGTCATATTCGGCTTAATTATCTGATTTTATACAATTATGAACCTATGTGTAAATTTTAACTTTTTAACCGCTTTTATTCATATTTAAAGAGAATTGCAACGTCGTTAAAACACGTCTCGAACCACGTCACATAAATGCACCCGTGATTTTTTGCCATATTTTAACTTCGTTGGGATTTGGATTTGGGTCACATAAATGTGCACCCGAGTTTAGGAAGGTAATATTATTAAACTAGCACGCCTAAAACAATTACGCGTGTGCAACTTTGCGAGGGCCATGGAATTTGCTAAATGGCATGCCTCGAATTCTAAGGATTTCAAAGAAAATTAATTAAGCGAGGGCCATGGCTTTTGGGATTTACGTAGCCTGGCACGCCTCAATTCCTTTCAATTCCAAACTAACACAACTAAATGGGTTCATGCCGATATAATCAATCCAACATCCCTTTAAATATGATCCAACACGTCTCGCATATTAATTCAAACGAATTTCTTCCAAAACACCATCTAGCATATATACACAAACAACAGATCTGGTTTAACCAAATTGCATACCGACATCAAAGATATAAGTCATAAAAAACAAACAAGTACTATAGCCAAAACAAAGAAAAAAAAGCAAAACAAAGAACATCACAGTAAAGGGATACTAGTAACATTGACTGATCTTAAATCTTCACGTCAGTATTCCTTACTATCTACTAATCGTTAAAGTCCAGAACTCCATTCTTAGTCTCCAATCAATTTCAATAAGCTCAAACAAACAACTTTCAGATTTATTATCTAATAACAAAAGCTGACAAAATGTGATGATAATAACCTGTGATTCTACTTCAATTAGCAAATTATCATGAAACAAGAATTGATATCAAGGCTAATGACATTCAGTAGCCAACAAAGCAATGGCCAACAAGATGGGACAAAGCTTTATTAAACCAAATCATCCATAAATCCGCTGAATCAATCACAACCACGAAGATAGTAAAAGAGAATGAAGTGATCGAAACAGACCTCGAACTCAGAAAATTCAGCCGCGAAACAAACAACAAAAACAGACAGAAATCGTGATTAGAACTGCAGCCAACAACGGGAACCTCGACTTGGCGTCGTAAATCAATCGAACTCCCAACAAGAATTCCAGTAGAAGAAACGAAACCTTTACTTTTGAATTTCTCTGATCCTTGAAATAAATTAAAAGGATGAAAGAACTGATTTTCTCTTTTGTATGCTTACATCTTCTTTATGGAATTGAAACGAAAAACTTCACGGGAATTCCAAAAAAACTCAGAACGAAGCCTCCTCTGTCCGCCTCTCTTTATTTGTGCATGTCCGTGTTCGTGAAGAATGGAGAGACTAGAATTGGAGGAATATCGCTGGGTTCGAACTTGGTTTTGCCGGATTCGATGGCAATTCATCAGAATTACTCGTTTCCGATCTGATGTGTCCTATTGTTTCTTGGTAGCAAATCGGAGAGGGGTTGTGGGTTTAGCTGAAGAAGAAGCAGAAGGGAGTGGTGGGTTCGTCTGGTTATTCTTGGCTGGTGGGGTTCATTTTTTTATGGGAGGGGGGTGACTTGGAGAAGACGACGCGCAAGGAGGTGGGGGGGTCTGTCCAGATTGCGGCTGCTGGGCGTGGAGCTGGATAGTGAAGTGTTCGACTGGAGGTTGGACTGTGGTGGTCGACGACAGTAGCTAGTTTGAGGTGGTCTTTTGGACGTGAAGGAGATGGTTCACGGGCTGTGTGGTTGCTTGGAGAAGTGAGGCTGGTCGTTTTTCGGCGTGTCGACGGATGGGGAAGGGTTAGGGGTCTTAGGGTTTTCAGTTGTTTTGTTTTAATGAAGAATGAGATGAATCGTCCCCTTCAATTTTGTCCCTAACGGCTGAAGCCTTAAGTGTAGGTTTTATAGGTCTAGGTCTAGGTCTAGGTTTTAGGGTAGTGGGCTTGGGTATTGGGCTCGAGTATTGGATTATCCGAATTTAGGCCTAAAAATGGGTTGTTTGAACCCAAATATTATTCTTTCTCCGCAACCGAGAATAAAAATACAATCTTATTTAATTAATCCTACATAGGCAAAATAACTGTTAAAATAAGACTGACAATTAAAACAAAACTATTTTTTGGGTATTTTCAAGATTAATGTAACTACAAAATATTAATGAAACTATTTTTTGTATTTTTTCATTTTTATGATGAAAATAAAGTAAAGAAGTCAAAAATAGTTGAAATAGTTATATTAGGCCTAAATTAAATATTTACATGGTAAAAATGGGTAAAATTTCGTGGAGGGTCAAAAATCACATGTCAACAGCTGCCCCTCTTTGACTGGAAACGCGAAGAGTTTTCAGACAAAGACTGACTAGACAGGTTTTTGACCTGACCCTTATTTAAGGAGACCAAAAGAAAGAAGAATGTGACCGAGCCCTAGTATCTGAGCTGCGTACATATCCTTGGCTATAAAGGAATCAGGCCACGTATAGTTAAGAAGTGAATGAGGTGATGGAGTACCGAGGTTGAGAGCCGAGTGAGGTGCCGTTCCGCCAAGGTTCCGGTCCGTGGTCCTGTCATTACATCAAAAATCAAAATAAATGAAAAAGACTAGCTAAGCCTGTCAACTATGAGTTACAAGATTCCTATCTATAAGACTTCTGATGCTTAATATTGAGTCTTGACTGGTTCTTCATGCAGTCTTTGGATCTGAACCTTGACGCTTGCTAGTTGCAGGTGCGAATTCATTCTTCTTTAGCTTTTAGGACCAGACCCAGACACCACACCACGCTTGTGACTCCAATCATGTCTTAAGCAATTCACATCTTTCTCTACTTCTGCATTTGGATTCACTTTTTCCTTCTTTTGTTTCTCCTCTTCTTTTGTTATTTTGGATTGTAACTAACTTCCGCTGATCATCTCGGACTGTTGCTCGCATTCTTTCTGCAAGCCTCTTTTGTTGCTAACTTGAATTGCACTCTGAAGTGTTTTCCCTTTCTCCAGGTGATGCTTGAACGCTGAAATTTGGAATATATGCATCTATTCTCCAGGCGGGCTCCTGACTGCTGACGCTTGAAAAGTATTCCCTTGTTCTTCAGGTGGGCTCCTGACTGCAACAAAATAGACAAACAAAGAAAATTTCTGCCCCAGTTTGGTGGCTGGGCACGTCATGTTATCAAATATTAAAAATTGAAAGTTAAATTTGAATTGTACTTCCCTTGTTCTCCAGGTGGGCGGCTGGCTGCTGAACTTGAAATGTATTCCCTTTTCTCCAGGTGGGCTCCTGATTGCTGAACTTGAAAAGTATTCCCTTGTTCTCCAGGTGGGCTCATGATTGCTGAACTTGAAAAGTATTCCCTTGTTCTCCAGGTGGGCTCCTGACTATAACAAAATAAACAAACAAAGAAAATTTTCTGTCCCAGTTTGGTGACTGGGTACAACATGTTATCAAATATTAAAAATTAAAAGTTAAAATTTGAATTGCACTTCCCTTGTTCTCTAGGTGGGCGCCTGACTGCTGAACTTGAAATGTATTCCCTGTTCTCCAGGTGGGCTCCTGATTGCTGGACTTGAAAAGTATTCCCTTGTTCTCCAAGTGGGCTCCTGACTGCAACAAAATAGACAAACAAAGAAAATTTTCTACCCCAGTTTGGTGGCTGGGTACAACATGTTATCAAATATAAAAAATTCAATGCTAAAATTTGCATTACGCTTCCCATGTTCTCAAGGTGGGCGCCTGACTGCTAAAACTACGCCTGACTGCTAAAACTTGAAAAGTATTCCCTTGTTCTCCAGGTGGGCTCTTGACTGCAACAAAATAAACAAACAAAGAAAATTTTCTACCCCAATTTGGTAGCTGGGTACAACATGTTATCAAATACTAAAAACTAAAAGTTAAAATTTGAATTGAACTTCCCTTGTTCTCCAGGTGGGCACCTAACTGCTGAAACTTGAAATGTATTCCCTTGTTCTCCAGGTGGGCTCCTGACTGCAACAAAATAAACAAGCAAAGAAAAATTTCTGCCCCAGTTTGGTGGCTGTGCAGACTTGTGAGTTGTTACCTAAGCTATTGATGCGATGGTGAGAGCAAAACTAAAAACTTGATTGGCATGTATGTCCCCTGTGAGTAAAACTATTTGACTAAGGTTTTTATCCTATGAGAAAATTCATCAGACTAGGTTTTCTATCTTAGGAGAAAGATTCATCAGACTAAGATTCAGACCCTAGGAGAAAATTCATCGGACTAGATTTTTGTTATCTTAGGAGAAAGTTTCATCAGACTAAGATTCTCTAAATGGAGGAAAATCCATCAGACTAGGACTTTTATCCTCGGAGGAAAAATGTGAAAAGCAATGGCAGGATTTTATGCACACTAGCAAGACCGGCAAGGGCCAAGATTTGAGAAACTTCCCTTTTGTCGGCTTTCCTCTTCTTCCTTTTCTTCCTTTAATTTCCTTCCTATTGTTGAACCAACCTTCTTGCGTTGCTTTGTTCCTGTTTCAAACAAAGAAAACTTGTGAGTTTAAAATGTGGTGGTTGGTTTGTGGCCTTGAACTTCTAGGCGGCCCGATATCCTCCATTTGTTGCATTGCATGAACTGGCATCTCCCCAACCCTTATGTCTCCTATGAATCCTACGGCATGTCTATTGTCCCCACTTCATGTATATGATGTTTTTTCTTGACTTAACCACTGGCTTCAGCCTTGAGTTTATTGTGATAACTGATTCTCGCTTGAAGACCTTGCTAACCCCTTTTCTTTGTCACCCTTAACATGGAAGATATCTCCGATCCGTTCACCAAACCTCCTTCATCTGTTGCATTGTTCCTGAATTGATACGTACCACACCCTTGTATTTCACACAGATCCCAAAGCACGTTGATTGTGGCCAACTCATTGTGCCTGCTATTTTCTCCTGACTTGACGCCTTGATGTGTTCACCAGATCCCGTTTTGTTTAATTGGAAAGCTTGGTGGTAGATTTTGAAGTCATTTCTCACTTGTTATGACCAAACAGACTCAGGAGGAGGAAGTAAACAAGACAAAAGGAACATAGTAGAAGGGCAATGAAAGAGACAATTTCTAACAAGAAAACTACAAAGTAGAAACCTATCGGATATGGATACCGACTCTAACGACCTTGAAATGCACCTGTAGCCTATTCTGTTTAGCAAATCTGATGTTCAGCTCTTGTTGTGCCTTTTTGCCATGAAACTGGGCTTCAATGCTCCGCTTACCCGCTTTGATTCACAATCCTTATTCGACTTGTAGTGCCCGAAGGGTTTTCACCATCAAGCCTCTCTTATTTTGGTTTTTCTCTCATCTCACCGTCGCCTTATTGTGCCCATGAAGGTTTTCACCAATAAGACTCTCTCATTTTTTTATTTCTCTCAGCTTTCATCACATTTTGGTACCCGTGGGAGTTTTCATCAACAAGACTCTCTCATTCTTCATTTCCCTTGTTTGGACCGGAGTATTGCCCCTGGCATGAATCACCTCTACTTGCTCGACTTGGCATTTCTTGAAGACTAATCGGAAGGTCTTTATTTGGACCGTAATGTGGGCTTTTGGATAGGGTTAGAAAGAAAAGGTATCAAAGGCTCAAAATAATTCATCATAGGTTCAAAATTACAACTTTCGGAATCAACCTTCTCACAACATACACAACTTCTGCACATTTTCTTTCTTGGGGACTTTTGAATTTTAATTTTGGTATGACTGAACCTCAGAGAGGCTGCCTACGTACCCTATTCGGGATCAAGTCAAACGTAGTTCAGGTCATAGAAATTACTTTATTGTTGCGATCTTTCTTTCTTCCACTTTATTTTCTTTCTTCTTTTCATTTCTTTCTTTTCTCTTTTCTTTTCTTTCTTTTTCTTTCCTTTTTCTTTTCTTTTTTCTTTTCGTCTTCTCTTTTTTTTTCTTTTCTCTTTTCCTTTTTTTTCTTCTCTTTTCTTTTTCTTTTCCTTCTTCTTTTCTTTTGGACTATTTTTCTCTTGTTTCTCCGCTGATTTTCCCCGCTCGGGCTTCCGAGTTTTGTTATTGATTCCGAAAGAGGGGTACGAAAGAAAATAAATGAGGCTCAAAAGGGGTAGCAACGGATAAAGTGTTTGGATAGCAGAACAACATGCCTTCGTCATTCCAATCTCCAAAACATGCCAAGTACAAACTACACAATTGAACAAATTGAGGGAAACATAAGTAACATCTTTTGATTGTACCAGAATTAATAACCATATTCACATATTTGCCTTCTGTATTTATCAATTAGGGCAACAAACATGGTGCCGCAAACGGCCCCTGTAAACTTGGTGCAAACTTGCTGATGATGCATTTCGGTAGTATTTCTTTATGTTCCCTCTGCCCCCAATTTCACAATTTGGGCTCGAAGCAATCTCAACATGCCCTTTCTTATTCCATCGAATGTCCTCACATCTTCAACATTGTTTCGTTGCTTCATTACTAAACTGACTTTTAAAACCAGGCTGAAAATTATGCGTGAATGTCATGTCACTAGAACCAGCATGGAAAGAATTGTAAAAGGAGAAAGGAATTAGATAAAATGACTAGAAATGGCGAGAAACAGAGTATTGCATTAGACTGACGGTGAAAGGGTTTAAACAACAAAACAAGCAAACTAGACTAGAGTTACAACTCTAGAACAAACCTAGACAGCACTACACAAGCTACTACAACGAGACAAGCAAGGCAAAGTGAAAGGATAGAAGGGTTTGAGTCACAAGACAATATCCGGATTACAACCCTGAAATAACCCGGACAACAGAAATGACAACAAAATAAACCACAAAAACTCCAATCTAGCCAACCAAGAGATGGAGCGTCTTTCCAATTACCAAGCACGACATCTTAGCCACTGAATTTCACACCAAGATTGCTGGAATTTTCACCAGTCTTCACCATGTTGTTCTTAGCAAACTGCTTTTGGGTTCCTTCCACCGGATCGTTCTCATGATCAACTTCTGATAGCGCTGAAATCTTAGTAGCATCTAGTCCTCTAGAGATCTCAAAAGAGTTCTCATGTTCCTTTTCAAAATAAATCATGCCCACCATATGCGTCTCATTATGCACAAGAGATAGACTTCGACTAGTGTTTGCTGCATCTGGGCTTTGAACGACAATGTCGCCTGCATCAATAAGCTTCTGGATTGCATTCTTCAGATTCCAACATTTCTCTATGTCGTGCCACAGGGCACCTGAGCAGTATGTGCACCTTTGAGAAGGATCAAACTTCTTTGGAAGAGGGTTCAACATTTTTATCTAAATCGGCTTCAACATGTCCAATGTCCTTAACTTCTGAAACAGACTGGCATATGATTCTCCCAATGGAGTGAAGGTTTTATTATTCCATAACCTCTCATTCTTAAATGCTGGATTGGGCCGAAAACCTGATCCAGGGTGTTTTTGGTAAGCTCGCGGGGGTAGATGGGCATTTTGAGGAGCTGGGTACTGGGAATGTGATGGGCGACTTTGGGAGTTCTGTGGAGAGAAGTAGCGCCGGGGAGGGTCATCTAATGCACAAGGATAACCACGGGGATGATGTCGAGGCTTGAAGTGTTGATCAGGAAAACCTATCGGATCGTCTTTTCTGTTCTCTTTCTTCCAACCAAGCTTATTGGTACGTTCTGAATGGCCTCCGAACAACTCACGATTTTGCGTGACTAGATTCCTTCTTCTACTAGCTCCCCCATTTTTAACACATCATTGAAAGGCTTTCCCAGGGCCGGGATCAAATGGCTGTAGTAGGTGTGTCCCTGTAGAAAAAGCTTAACCATTTTTTCTTCGTTGATCGGGGAACTGACTCGAGCAGCTTGCTCCCTCCATCTGAGCCCAAACTCATTAAAGCTTTCCTTTGGCCTCTTTTCCATTTTAGACAGCGATGAGTAGTCTGGGGTGACACTCAATTTGCATTGAAAGTATCGGACAAAATCTTGAGCCATGTCACCCAATGTAAGCCACTTATCGACATTT
>MU771620.1:6702-63772 GCA_026770625.1 Nicotiana glauca | reverse complement strand
TCAAAATCGCCCAAAAATCGCCTTAGTTCGCACCCCAAATTGATTTCTAACTTCTGAAAATCGAATACACTGATTCATTTAATCCTTCTGCGATTTTTGCTTTTGCGGTCCCTCGACCGCTTTTGCGGGTCCGCTTCTGCGGCCTTAAGTCCGCTTCTGCGGCTTCACTTATCTCACACGACCGCTTCTGCGGTCTTAAACCGCTTTTGCGGAAGCCGCTTCTGCGGTTACCCTGACCGCTTATGTGGTCTCCACTGTATGACCCAGGACCGCTTCTGCGGTAAAAATACTGCTTATGCGGTATCCGCTCCTGCAGAATTCTTCCGCTTCTGCGGTAAAGCCACCCCTCCTCCAGGACCGCTTTTGCGATCAAAGAGCCGTATCTGCGGAACCGCTCCTGCGGTCCTATTTCCGCAGATGCGGAAATACCAGAAGCTTTAAGAACAGACCTGCAATTTTACCAATTTCCTTCCGTTTAACCATCCGAAACCATCCCGAGGCCCCCGGGACCTCAACCAAAAATACAAACCCACTCTAAAACACGATACGAACTTGTTCCAATCCTAAAAACACGTACTTCAACACAAAAATCACCAATTTATCACGGATTCAAGCCTAATTTTCCTTAAAACTTCCGAATCTCACATACAATCAAAAACCCGACCAAACGACGCCCGAATGACCTGAAAATTTGCAGACATATCCAAAATCACCCAACGAAGCTATTGCAACTCTCGGAATTCCATTCCGACCCTCGGATCAAAATCTCCTCTATCGACCGGAATTCGCCAATTCAAGCCTATTTCTACACCGGACTTCCAAATTCGATTCCGATCGATCTCCTAAGTCACAGATCATCTCCTGAAGCTAACCGAACCATCGAAATTAGATTTCGAGCCCTCTAACTCACAAGTCAATGTCCGGTTGACGTTTCCAAACTATTCCTTTATTAAAGAGACTAGTCATCCCATTTCTTACCAAACTCGCTCCGAATTGACTCAAATTCACCAAGTACATATGTTGAAACATGAAAAAGCATATAACGGGGAAAACGGAGCGGTAACTCACGTGACGACGAATCGGGTCGTCACAATACTGTTACCTCCTTTAATTGGGTTTATATTCATGTCGTGTTTTTATCTTTAACAACTTGTTTGGATGGTTATTATGTATCGTTTTGTAATTTATCATATAATATTGTATTGTATTGTACTGTATGTTTTGATGTATATATTGATAGATTATATTATTTGTCGTCGTTTCATGATGTCATGCATCAACAATATGAAAAAAAAAACTTGCTGTTATGAAATAATAATAGAAGAATAAGAGTATTTCATAGCAATGTAAAGAGAGAGGGAATTCTTATTAATATGTGATGAATTACAATGGAATAGAACTCTCTATTTATAGGGAGATGGTGACTTAGCTACCAAGTAATAAACACTAGAATCTCTCTAAATATGGACATTCACCATAAATAGAATTCTATTTATAACACTCCCCCTTGAATGTCTATTCAACTGATAATATGCCTCGTTAAAACCTTAACTAAAACAAAACCAGTGGGAAAAAAATTTAGAGAAGGAAAAAGAGTACACATATCTAATAATACGCCTTTTGGTTGCCTCGTTAAAAACCTTGCAAGGAAAACCCAGTGAGATAAAACCTTGTAAGGGAAAAAGAGTACAACGCGTATTAACTCCCCTTGATGAGAGCATCAATTCACATCCTTGAGCATTTGTATTCCAATCTTGTGCACCATCTTCAAAAGATCTTTGGTAGAGATTTGATAAACAAATCAACCATATAAACTTGAACGATTTTGTTTCACCTTGAAATCACCATCCCTAATAGATGTATTGTCTTCATATGATCTTGTTGGAATCGTCATTTTAATATCTTCACATAGAGGTGAAAATCCTTGCTATCATATTATCATGCCTATAGATATAGCAAGAAATATTTGTGTACAAATTGCACTGAGGAAGTGGTACTTCAAGATAAAGAATTGTATATGCTTCAAGCAACTTAAATCATTCATGGATTGCCATATAAGCAATCTAAAGAGACTTTAGGTGCATATCAAGTTTTCTCAACTTTGAGGACTCATTTTTGTGCTTTATGGTGTTAATAAAAATATACATCGCACATCAATAATAATAAGATGGAATTATTTGGTTCCTGACCATGAATCACTTGTGAGGGGAGAAAATAATATACTTTCGTATATAACATATATCAAACTGATATAGACAACTTTGTTCTCATAAGTAATAGTTTAGCTATTAAGTGAATGCACTCAATAAATCATTTTGCTAAACCAACTGTGATGTAAACCAACTTATCAAGATAAACTATCTTGAATAGGAAATCTAGAAATTATGCTCGAAATTAAGTTATTGAGCAAGTTACCTCGCAAACACACTACATGAGAACATGCGATTAGCATCGGAATTTAGCGTGGGAATTCAATTCCCTGGATAATATACGCCTTTAGCTAGGGATGTTGCTAGAGAAGTCCAATTCCCTTGAAAAGTTTTTCGATTAAAAATTTAGTCACAAAATAACTAGGAATTAGCTAGGGACTATTCCTTGCTAAATGATAGCTATAGATTTTTTCTAGCCAAATTTATTGCTAATCTTTAGCGGGAATTATAATTTGGCGCTAAATATATTTTTTTAAAAGATCATAGTTCAGCTAGGGACACAGTTCGTAGCGCATCCCTAGCAATGTGCTAGCTAGGAAAGACGCCCTTAGTTAATCTATAGCCAAATTTTAGGGGAATCTTATTTTGGCACTAATAATTTGGCCGAAAAATTTTCTTTTAGCTGGGATTATTTTATTTTGGCGCTAATAAAATCAGCGATAGAGCCTAAGACCCTAAGAGCTAAATACACAAAAATAACTCCTAAAGACCTAGGGTTTTTAAGAGCATCGTTTGGACCTAAGTTATGAGAGACAACAACTAAAACTATCCCAGGTCTTCTTCTTCACGTAGCAGAGCTATTTTCGACCTTGAGACCCTCCCCCCTTCTGGTCGTTGTCTTCCTCAATACAGACCCACATTTCCTATGGTTATTCTTCGTTACCCTCCCCCACATCCAAAAACTAGCGGCGAGAAGCCAAGAACCCGCTAGCAATATCTCTATCTTCCTCAACATTGACCTCCGTCCAATCCTTAGATCACATGGGCAGCCTAACAACAGCCTCCACAATCGTAATCCAGACCTAAGCTTCAGCGACAAAGCAGACACGCACAATCTAGCTCCTTATTTTTGTCCATTGAACTTACCAGAAACGAGCTACACCAGCCAACGACCAGCACCCCTACTCGTCTCCATTTTTTCTTCTTCACTTCACAACCAAGAAAGTTCCTTCAACACCAACGAACCAACCAAACTTCAACCCCAAATCGCTACTCCTTATCATGGAGTTTGTCGATTTTATTTTCTGAGTATAGTTCGAGTTCTCTAGCGAGTTTAGAATTCACCGAAGGTCGTTGTTCGAGGTTGCTGCCGATTTTAGTTTGAGGTTATGATTTCGGTCGTGTAGTGAAGTAAAGCTTTTTGAAATACAAAGCTCTACCTTTGATGGTGCATTTACTGTTTGTATTCTCTTGTCATGTTTGGAAAAGTCAGGTACTCCTTTGTCTTCTTCATTTTATTTCACTGTTAAGGCATTTTTTAGCATAAGTAATTGGAAAATTGAAACGTTCAGATTTCAATTTAGTTGAGGTCAGTTATATGAATCCTCTATATCGATACCCATTTCATTTCAATATTCAATAATTTTCTAATTAGGCAAATTGAGGTTTCTCTTATACTAGAGGTTCTGTATATTTTCTACTAATATTTAAATCTCTAGAAAGACTTAGGAGACTCCTTATAAATACCAGGCCTAATGTATCTTCTAAAAATTTTCTATACAAGCATGGAGAGAAATGGCCTTCATGTTGTTAATGATTTCTGATGGAACAACATTTTTTATACAAAGGTTGTTATCCTTTTTCTTTTTGAAATGCAAGTTGCTTGGTCTTATCATCATGGCATAAGGCCATGGGATTCTTATTTGTGTAGGTACTTATCAAGAATAGATTCTTATTTGTTCTTCAATCGAGCCTTTTTATAACATTGCCATATTTGCTTGTTCGGATTTCAATTTAATCTCCGGGCTAAATCGATTCATCTCTAGCTTCTTATATATTTTGCAAAGTACTTGCAATGTATGCAAAACAACAATAGATGTGAATTGAGAGGAAGTATGATAAGGGGAAGAGGCACTAAACGAAGTTGGGGAGGTCGTGGGGGCATGTCTAACAAAGGGGGAGAAGGCTACAAACAACTACCGAACACTTCTCATGCCATCAACTCCTACATCTCAACAGGTTGGTTCAAACCAACATATTATCTCGTCTCATGAAAGTATTTTTCGGCAGCTTATACGTACATCTCAAGATGTTCATGCTCAACAAACAACTTCTGCTTCTCAAAACGTTAGTGGTCAACAAGCAACTTCGTCCCTGAATATTGGTCATTAACAAGCACCTCGTTCTTCTCAGGATGTTGGTTCTCAACAAGAAACTCATTCTCAAGATGTTTCTGCTGAACAAACACTTGCATCTTATGGAAGTAGTAATCGACAGGCAAGACAAGGTACTACTCGTGGAATAATATCTTTGAAAGTAAACGGAAACACGTAAGTAAATCTAGTTATACAAGTTGTGATTAAATTCGTTTTCATTTAGTTATCTTCCAATAAAATCTTATATTGATCATTTTGTAGATTTTGCCCGCATGAAGATATTCGGAATATAAAACTAGCCTTTAAGAAAATCTTCTTGGATCATGGCATTGTTGGAGCAAAGTTCCGGAGCATGTACGAGATAGATGGTTCAATGACTTCGAGGTATTTATACTTAACTGTCTTAATTGACTTAAGTTGATAAATGATACCAAACTGAATATTTACTTTCTAATTGAAGAAAAATTATTCTTTTCCTAGTGAGGATAAAGTTTTTATTCGACGGACTTTTGAGCGTGTGGGGGGTGAAAGGTTAAGTGACAAGCAAAAAAACTATTTTCAAAAACAAAAGAAATACAGGGATGGATTGCTAAAGATCACTGGGACATTTTGATGGAATATTGGAACTCTGAGAATTTTAAGAAGAAATTATAAATCAACTCGAAGAACAGAATATCATCTAATAATGGAGAAGGTCCTTCCTTACATACCGAAGGATCAGTTGCATTTGTTGAGTACAGAAGAAGACATGTATTTATATATTTTTCAATATTATTTAATATTAGTCTAATTTTTTTCTATGCATATATTCTGTTAATTAGCAATATTCTTAATGATTGCAGAAGGAGCTAACAGGGAAAGATCTCCGTAATGATGAATTATTTCTGAAAACTCACAGAACCAAAAATAAAAAGAAGTGGATATGTGAAAAGTCAGAAAGGATGTGAGTACGGTTTTATCTCATTTCTTCAGTGCAACATCTGCTGAGTCAGATAGTGGTTCAAGCTATCATTTTCTTCTATGCATGTCCCTTCTCAAATATTTATGTATCTGAAAGTATCCTAACCCCTTGGCATGATTACTTATGATTGGTAATTGATTTAATCTACAAGTGATTTTGTTGTGATTGGAATGTTGAAGTCATGGAGTTATTCAATGCTAAAGTTATGATACTATATATATTGTTACCACTCCTCCCCTGCCCTCTTTTATTTGTTTATTCAAATGTCTTGTTTTGGCACAAGACATAAACAGTACATTAAAGTTATAACCAATGTAAGTTGGTGCAATTTTGATTGTGCTGGTTCTTTTAATTTTTGCTTATGTACCTTACTGGAAAATTCGTGTGCTTTGAATTATTTTGCATATTCTCCAAGTTAGTTGAATTGAAGATAGAGTAACTGCCTCTTATGTATAGGATCTTTCGGTGGAATTTTATTTTTTTATTGGCTGTTGCATACTGCCTATCCAGTAGAGCAACTAAATATTTAGCTTACAACTACTACCCGTTATAAGTGGTTTCTAGTTATTCGTTCTTCATTGCTTGTATTGTTTGGTAGATTTCTTTGTCACTTCTTGAATGACGTGTGCACTAATAATCCACCTTGTAACTTTTTTATTCTGTGTAATAACTAATTACTATATATCCTTTTAGAATACATTTACAGAAATTATTAAGGAAAAGGTAGGTGAGACTTCAACATCAAGGAATGAAGAAGGTTTTGAAGTAGACAATGAAGAGATGGAAAGAAACATGACAATAAATGGGGATGAGGAAGGACAAAAAACTAGCGAAGAAACTGTTGTGGATTTTTTGAAAACCATACTAGATGAGCAACTACTGAAATCTTGGATTGCAATAGTTGGAGACACAAAAAAAAAGAATATATGGTCTTGGTCCCAAAAATTATATTCTAGCAGATTCATTGGACAATAATTGTGTATCCTCTAGTGCTCCTAATCCTCCAAATGTTCCTACTCAACAAGTTTTTGAAACACCCGAATTTCAACTACTTCTTGGTCGTGCAATGGGTAAAATTTTCCTAAAATTATTTTTTTTAAAATTAGAAAGTTGTGTTTCCTTTCGGAATGAACTAAGAAGAAAATACTTTCACGTGTAAGAGCATGGAGGGAGTACTTAATAGGTGATGCTTCCGTCGTTCAAACTTGAAAATAGTAACAAATTTAGGTTAACAAGACGAGCAAAATCAAGAACTTAAGTTGCACGTTTCTTGGATCCACTGCCCCAGCGGCCAGTAATTGTAACGACCCGGCCGGTAGTTTTTGGAATTTACGCCTCGATCCCCCATTAACTGCTTCCCCTAAGTTCATTTCTACTATTTCGGTTTGTCGGGACGTTCGGTGTTAGGATTCGGAGTGTTTTGGGATACTTAGTCCCTAAATGAGAGCTTAAGAGTTGAAAATGACCCGTATTCGAAACAGTGTGAAGACGACCTCGGAATGGAAATTTGATGGTTTCGTTAGCTCCGTTAGGTGATTTTGGGGTTGGGAGCGTGTTCGGAATCTATTTTGGAGGCTCGTAGCTCATTTAGGCTTGAAATGCCGATGTTTGAATTTTTGAAGTTTCCGGTTCGATAGTGAGTTTTTGATCCGAGGGTCGGATTTGAATTCTGGAAGTTACAATAGCTCCGTCATGTCATTTGGGATGTGCGTGCAAAATTTTAGGTCATTCGGGCGAGGTTTGGTTATGTTTTTATCGAAAGTGTATTTTGTTAGAATTTGAAGCTCTTAGGCTTGAATATTTGATTTAATCGGATTTTCGGTGTTGTTTTAGGTATTTTAAAGATTGGTACAAGTTCGAATAAGGTATTGGTGCTTTTGGTTGAGGTTCCGGGGGTCTCGGGATGATTTCGGGTGGCTAACGGAGGAATTTTGAAGTTATTGCAGCAGCTGAATGTCTCTCTTCTGGTATTTCTGCATCTGCGGCTTGGGAACCGCAAATGCGGCACCGCAGAAGTGGCTATTTGGTCGCAGAAGCAGCTCGTGCCCCTTTCTTCAGAAGTCGCAGGAGCGGTGCCATTTTCGCTAAAGTGGAGCCGCAGAAGCGGGTTAGGCATTGTAGAAGTGGAGCCGCAGAAGCGGGTTAGGCATCGTAGAAGCGGAGCCGCAGAAGCGGCCCAGCTATCGCATATGCGACCCTATCCCTTTTAATGAAAACCGTAGAAGCGGTTGGTTTTTCTCTTAAGCGGGACCACAGAAGCGGTCCCTTGTCCGCAGAAGCGAAAATGACTGTTCAGAAATAACAATTTCGAGGGTTTAATTCCATAAGTTTGAAAATCGATTGAGAACACTGGAGAAGGCGATTTTGAGTGGGTTTTGCAGAGAAAATCATTGGGTAACGTTTCCTTGATCCATTTTCATTATATTTCATGATTATATAGCTAAATACATCATTGGAATTCGAATTTAGGATAAAAAACTTGGTAATTTGGGGTAAAACTTCATAGACCAAACTATTGGGTTTTAAGGGGGCATTTGACCTCCGATTTGGGAGATTTTTATATGGTTAGACTCGTGAGAGTACGAGGGTTCTAAAAATGTGAAAATTATTCGATTCCGAGACGTTGGCTGGAGGGGGCTTTTTGGTCATTTTATCTATTTTCGCGCCCTAGCTTTAATTTTTATAGTGGAATTAGTTGTTTGTAATATTATTTACGATATGTAATTGAATTGAATAGATTTGGGCCATTTGGAGTCGGATACTCGTGGCAAGGGCGCGGTTTCTAGTGATATTGAGTCGGTTCGAGGTTAGTGGCTTGTCTAACCATGTGTGGAGGACCTTTCCCCTTAGGATTTGTTTGCTTGATATTTGAGTGCCTTGTACGTGAGGTGAGGAGCGCGTACTTGAGCCGATTGATGAAAAATCCGATTTCACTTAAGTTGTTGATATTTAGTTTTTTTTATTTCTTACTTGCTTTATCCTACCAGAAATTTTTACTTGTGCTAGATTAGGAAAGCATGTTTAGCTGACTTAACTGCCTAATTGCTTAAGTTGTTTAAACTGTACTACGTCACGCGTGCTAGGCTAGTTCTATCTGTTGCTCTGTCTTTCGTAATTTATTCCTTGGGTTGTTTTTGGCTGTGATTTTGCATTTACATTGGGACTACGTATGTGGGATTCCGGTAGCTCCCCCTCCCCCCTTGTTTGTTTACTTTGGGATTATGGGTTCGATTCCTGGGAGATCCCCCTGCACTTTTATTTTTGGACTACGGGACGGTATTCCGGGAGATCCTTTGGTATTGGTACGAGAGTTGGACTACAGGACGGTATCCCGGGAGATCCACTGGACAGTAAAGGGCTACAGGACGGTATCATGGGAGACCCTCATTGGTATCTTGATATTGAGCTGTGTTTACTGTGTGCTTCTGCTCTATCCTTGTAGTTGTTATTGCTTCATTGATTTGCCTTATTATACTGCTGCATTTATTATTTATGTCAGATTTCCACACTGTTAATTATTGCTACTGTTATATTTTTGCCTCAGTAGGGCCCTGACCTTTCCTCGTCACTACCCAATCGAGGTTAGGCTTGGCACTTACTGAGTACTACTATGGTGTACTCATGCCCTTCCTGCGCATGTTTTTCATGTGCAGATCATCCAGTTACCTCTACTCAGGCGTAGTTTCAGTGAGGCAGGAGGACCACGGAGACTTCGAGGTAGTTCTGTTGCGTCCTCGGGCCGACGAGTATCGCTCTTACTCTACCTTTAGTATCTAGTTTCCTCTCTTTCGATTGTTAGAATATTCTGGTGTTTTGGAGCCATACTGCACATTTCTATAGCCTTTGTTGCCCGTGAGTTTTCGGGTCTTTGGAAATTTTAGTAGACTTGTGTTACTGAGTTGTACATGCCGAGTGGCATACAGTACAGTTTTCTTCTAGTTATTTAATTTGGTTACTCTGTTTTTCCGCAATTATTATATTTTCCGCAATATTTGGCTTACCTGGTCGTGGGGACTAGGTGCCATCACGACATGTTCACTATCGGTGAACTAGGGTCATGACAGTAATAAAATCTCAAGATACTTGGAGCTTATTTGGCCAAGCTTCTAGAAGGACAAAAGTATTTTTTTTCCTCTAAAATGTACTTTTAAAAAAATTTAAGCTGTTTGGTCATTATAGAGAAGTACTTTTGGCAAGCAGCAGAAGCAGTTTTTCTGCTTTTAGGAAGAAGCAGAAAATTCTAGCTTCTTCCAAGAAGCAGAAGAAGAAGTAAAAAATTAATGTATTCAAGACAAAACTATCCTCATAAAAATTTATATTTTCAAATTATTACTTACAAATGTAAGTTTTTTCTTTTTATTACTGTTTCTAGTTTTTACCATTCTTTTAATTAAAGATATCATATACATGAATCATATTGTCACTTTTCAACTTCTTTATTGATTTTTTTTGTTTTTGATTTGTTCTTTGTGTAATGTCTTGTAACTTTCCAAATTATCTTCTTCTTTTTTCACACCAAAGCAAATTATCTACATCCTTCTTTGGATTATAAAATCTCTTCCTAAAAATAATCATTTACAATTTGTTCTATTATATGATATTGGTTCCCGAATCTTTAAAACAGTTATCAAATCTAATTTATAAAAATTACCTACAAATAGGTAATAAATTTACAATTCCATCGCATAATCTATCTATATCTATATATTATTAAATGAAGAAAACATATCACACATTAAGCCAAGTGGCATCCTGAAAATAGGCAATTTGGCAATTTAGGACAAAATTAATAAGATTAGGTAATACTAATTAGTTTCTTTTCAAATTTAAAATTAAAAAAAATTACATATTTTGTGTTGTTAATAATTAGTTACTCTTTTTAAATTTAAATTTAAAAATACTTAATTATTTTTTTACAAAAAAAATTATTTTTATATATTTAAAATTATTTCTATTTTATGTTAAATTTCATCTTTCAAGTTTGACACTTAGAATCATCTAGTTACAATTACCATGTCTATACAAAATTTCATCCGATGAAATTCTTCTACCGATAAGGAATCCAATTATTATGTTAATGAAGGCATAATGTTGAAATTGAGGAAGGATATGGGCATTTTGATATTTCTTTAGAAATGCAAGACAATTCTTCTACTAATATGGAGGCGTTGTGTGATAGACGTACAGATGAAATTGTTAAGAAATGTTATCATGTGTGAGTGACTTTACTTATTATTTCATGGTAGATTATCAATATATAGTAATATGTGGAAAAGACTTCTAATTGTTACTGAATTATGTATTTTGATGATGCAAATCATCATGTAACAATAAGTAATTACTCTAGATAATAATATATGATTTGGTATAACTATATATGTAGAATTAATTTAAATCTTTAATATGTTTGTTTACTTTATATTTTATATTTTAATTAAATTAAATAAAAAAATAATAAAAGTCTGTTACAATAAAAATTTGAGTTCATTTTTCTCTTTAAAAGAATTATAAGACATTGGTACTATCCTTTTTGCTAATTTGACACATAAAAGTACTTTTTAGAAAGATTGGTCAAACACAATTAGTTTACCAAATGTTGTAAAAAATACTTCTTAAATGAATTGACCAAACACAAACTGTTTTTTTTTCAAAAGTTTAAAATAATCAAATTTTGACAGCTTGGCCAAACGGCCTCTTGGTCGTTGGTCCCCCCTTTCCCATGCAATATCAATGAAGAGGGTAATCGTGCTTGAGCTGCAATTCCTTCGCATGGGCTTGTTTTTCTTAACCTTCAGCTGTTTGGCCTTGAGTCGTTGACCTTGGAGTTTTTAGGTGATGATTTACCCATTGGGGTAACAGACAGCAATAAAGCTTTTTGTTCGGTCCATCATCCATTGCAGGAAGTAAACTACCATATGTTATTTCTACTCTATTATAGAAAATATATCAATTCTTTTACGGCAGAAACTGCTAGCTAGCTTATTAAAAACTTATGTGCATATGAATCATTTTATGCTTATTTAAAAGGAAAAGAAAAACAACAGATAAACCTAACTCTAAAAGTAAGAACTATGAAAACTGTTTGACTCAAAAGTTACGAAATACCTTTTAAGCAAATCAACCAAAAGAGACGAAGAAGTAAATCGTAATCAAAAATAATAAACCCTAGGATGATCTTGATAATCGATTTATGTAACAATAGTGTACGAGAGAAGGCTAGAGAGAGAGAGAGTTTTAGAGAGATGAGAGAATAAGAGAGCTTGCATATCTAATAATGATGAATCCCCTTTTACAAAGCTCAGATCCCCTTTATATAGTAGGGGATCCTTATTTAAATATTAAAAGGCAGAAATAAAGTACATACTATAGAAGGGTCAACGAGATTATGAAGTCGTTTCTCCTATTATCCCTAAGTCGTCCTTCTGTCAGCACTCACATATGTTCAGCGGTTGGTCGTGCCGGCTTAGGGACGTGATTGGTCAAATTCGACCCCATACAGTTAGTCCCTCCACTTGTCGGGGTCGCAGCGAGATGCGTCCTCGATGGGCGGAATTGATGCCTCCGTTCGGGGAGATTTTGAATTGCTAAAGGGTTATGACGTGGCTGGCGGGGGAAAGTAATCATGATTGTCAGAGTGTCAAAATGAAGCGCCTTTCTTTGTATGACGTCAACGTTCGCATGCGTCATCGCGCGTATTCTCGAGGCAGGGGAACAGAGGTTTTGGCGCCTGTTTCCTGTGCTGATTTAAAGTCTCCCGCCACGATTCTGGTGCTACCCACCCCTATAAATGGGGGAAGGCTTTAACTTGATTCGAACTTTGGTCATTTGCAAGGGTGTTCTAACCCTTCAATTTCTGCCTTCACATTTCGGGTACTTTTTCCTTTGATCGAAAATTCCCTTCTTCTCCATTGTGCTGTGTGCAAATCTTTCCCTAACTGAAATCATGTCTGAACCTCACCGACATGATGAGAGGATTGCGGTGGCTGCTCCATCGAACGTGCCACCGCCTTCCGATGGCAGGGAGGTAGAAGGAGAAAAGGAAATCGGTCCTTTTATGGTGGAGGCGCTGTTACCAAAGCGTCATTTATCTCGAAGTGATTTCAATAAGGATTCTCCCACTCCAACTCCGGTGCTTTCCCAGTCACAGCAGAAGCAGTTAGACAATCTCCGTGTTAAGTACGGCATACCTACCCATGTTGAGAAGATCCTAGCGGGGAAAGATTACATAGACGTTCACAGGCCAGGGTATTGTGCCTTTTACGAATACCCTTTTTTGATTGGCTACGGCCTTCCTATTTTTCCTTTGGCGGAGAAGCTTTGCCGGTAGGTCTCGGTTCATTACCTCTTACATTTGTTCAATGCCAGCTATTTGAGAGGGACCATGGTGCATTTGAGAAGCCGTGGTACGAAAGGATTGGTGACCGGAATTGATGATCGACCGAGCCGTGGGTTCTGGCATAAATGTTTTTTCATTAAGACCGAGCACGTGGTCTCCAATCCTGCCAGGTTCCCAGAGAGGTGGAATTCGACACGTAAGTACTACAATGTGTTAAGTTCCTTATTGCCTACCACTGTCGCAATTCTAACTCTTGTATTGCAGCCATGGCTCGTCCGCCCCAACTCATCGTCGGTCTCATGAGGTGGGTTGTTGGCTTGCTGCCCACGCAGAAGAGACCCGCGCATGGCATGTCTTCATGCAGCGCTACGGCCCCAAAGTTACCTCAGGTAGACTTCTAATTTTTCTCTTGTAAATTTTGCAAATCTACTCACTTATTTATCTTTATGACAACAGGTCGAGGAGCTTCTAGAAGAGGGTGCCAGTCCCTATTTCCACGCGATCTGGCGTTGCCTCGGATGCTCGCGATATATTATGCGAGTCTGTCCGAAGAGGTCTCCCTCTAGTTTCTTTCAAGGGGGGCACGTCCACGACTGCAGTTATGGAGGGATCGGCATCATTACCACCAGCCCCGAAACATGTGGACGAGTCTTCCAATGGTAAGGAGTCGTTGGAGAGAAAAAGGAGGAGGTTGGAGATGGGTAAGGCGGTGGCCATTGAGGCTGACAGGAGTGGGGCACCTTGAACGGTGCCCAGACCTGTATTTATGGCCGACGACATTCTGTCTGGGAGGTTGGCGAAATAGAGGAGTGTCTCTCCTGGTACTAGTTTGGTACGTGTTGTAGAGGGGGGCTCGTTGACTAACGTCGGAGTACCTGGCAAAGAAGTTGAGAAATCGGACTCTGACGTCACCCAGGAAGATATAAATGAGTTTGTGGGTGGTCACACCCAAGTGGAGATGACGACGGATGGAGACGACCGTCGCATTGTCTTTCCGGGGGCCTATAACTTGCTGCTAAACAGCGAGCAGGCTGCATCAGCCGTTACCCTACTATGTGTCGCCCCTGAGAGCTAGACGCCCGGCACCATAAACGAGGTGAAACTATCACGAAGGGTTGCTGGCATGTCCTTACAAGTGCTCTTTATTCTCCTTTTTGTGTATTAAAGGACTGACCTGCGGCGTGCTTATTTCTGATTTTCTTTCTAGACCCTCGTTTTGGAAGTGGAGAGGCGGTGCCGTGAGCAGAAAAGGACATCTCTTTACAAAATGATGGTGAAGAAGTATAGAAAATATCGCTCTATGCATCGAGCAGTGGTCGATCTATACTAACAGGACCCCGAGTTTCGGGTGTTTTTCGAGGGGTTTGAGCAGAGGCAGGCCCAGTTAGAACGCAAGGGAGGTTGAGCTGGAAGAGATGGACATCGAGCTGATGAGAGTCGTGGCCTGTAACAGCGAATTGGAGGCGCTGCTTAGGGCGAAAGATGATGAGCTCGAACTAAGTCGAGGGGAGGTGGAGGAGAATGTCAACCTTCATAGAAGGGTAGCGGACCTGACCGCCGAGGTTGATGCCAGGATGGAGGAAATCAATAGACTTTGGCAGGTCGCTCCCCCAAGGTCAGAGGAAGTGGTTCACCTTTCTCAGCCCTCCTGATCACGTCCCTCGCCTGGTCAGAGTACGCGTCGTAGTGCACATGAGATGTGGATTTTTGCAAAGGCTAAACTCGACGTGTATAGAGAGTTTCATGTTGAGGGACAGGCGACGGAGGAGAAAGTTCAGGCACGGCGACGCGAGGCTCACACTGCTTGTGAAGCATGCGGGTACTATCCCGACTCTCTTGATGGGGAGATTCCCCTTTCGAGGACATCGATCGCCTCGACTCAGATTCTTGGTATAATGATGTTCATTGCCCAGGGGGCGATGAGTAGCCATAAGCTTGTATACTTGTATATATATATTTTGGTTTTGTGGAATGTACTGGGGCCCATCCATGGGGGCGAATGTAAATATTTCGTGTTGTAATATAGACTCTGATTTTATTGCTTCGTCTGTTTGTTGCCTTCCCCTCGGGGTTTTCTTTTTATAATGCTTAGCCTCCGTAGAGGTTGCTTTTGTTATTCTTTGCAAAGTTCGTCATGGTTTGAGCGAGGTCGAACCCGATGTCGAGGGCCTTAGCCATTAGGACATTGCTTCGATTGTCGTCGAAGTAATATGTCATGGTTCGAACGAGGTCGAGCCCGATGTCGATGGCCTTAGCCATTAGGATATTGCTTCGACTGTCGTCGAAGTATTATTCGCCGTAGTTCTAACAAGGTCGAACCGCTATCGATGGCCTTAGCCATTAAGATGTTTCTTCGACTGTCGTCGAAGTAGTATCCGTCGTAGTTCGAACGAGGTCGAACCGCTGTTGATGGCCTTAGCCATTAGGATGTTGCTTCGACTGTCATCGAAGTAATCTGTCGCAGTTCCAATGAGGTCGAACCACTATCGATGGCCTTAGCCATTAGGATGTTTCTTCGACTATCGTGGAAGTAATTTGTCGTAGTTTGAACGAGGTTGAACTATTGTTTATGGCCTTAGCCATTAGGATGTTGCTTCGACTGTTGTCGAAGTAATCTGTCATAATTTGAACGAGGTCGAACCACTGTCGATGGCCTTAGCCATTAGGATGTTGCTTCGACTATTGTCGAAGTACTATCTGTCGTAGTTCGAACGAGGTCGAACCATTGTCGATGGCCTTAGCCATTAGGATGTTGCTTTGAATGTCATTGAAGTAGTATCCTTTGTAGTTCGAACGAGGTCAAACCATTGTTGATGGCCTTAGCCGTTAGGATGTTGCTTCGACTATCTTCGAAGTAGTATCCATCGTAGTTCAAACGAGGTTGAACCGCTATCGATGGCCTTAGCCATTAGGATGTTGCTTCGACTGTCGTCGAAGTAGTATTCGTCGTAGTTCGAATGAGGTCGAACCGTTGTTGCTGGCCTTAGCCATTAGGACATTGCTTCGATGGAGACTCTCATTCGTAGAATGGAGAATTTTATTCATACGATGGAGATTTTTGTTCATTCAGTGGAGAATTCTGTTCATATAATGGAGATTTCTATTCATTCAGTGGAGAATTCTGTTCATACAATAAAGATTTCTTTTCATACAGCAAAGAATTATTCATACAATAGAGAATGATTAGTGTAGATCTTTCATTATATCAGCCTAGAGATCGTGTCGACTGGCCAATATGATGAATTTGCGTTCTGATGCCATCGGGTATCCCTTTTGCTGCCTCGTTAAAAACCTCCCCGAGAAAACCCAATTGGGACAAAACTCGAGTAAGGGAAAAAGAATACGACTTGGGAGATGCCTTTCAGAAGTGGAAATATTTGAGGTGCGCGATGTTCCAATTGTTTTGGAGTGGTTTTCCCTCTATTATTTCTACTTGGAACGCTCCTTTGTTCGCCACAGCTATGGTTTTATTTGGTCCGTCCCAGTTGGTCCCCAACTTCCCCTCATTCGGATCTTTCGATGCTAATGTTTTGGCTTTGAGAACGTAGTTGCCGCCTTTGAACGGTCTTACATTGGCTTTCTTGTTGTAGTATCTTTCTGCCTGCTATTTTTGGGTTGTCATTCTTATATGGGCCATGTCTCTTCGTTCTTCAGTTTTGTCAAGATCTTGCAACTTACTTTCATCGTTACGTGCCCCGCTGGTATGGGAATATCACAAGCTTGGTTCCCTGACTTCGACAGGTATAATTGCATCGGTCCCGTAGACCAGTGAGTATGGCGTTTCTCCCATGTTGGACTTGTGTGTAGTCTGATATGCCCATAATACTTCAGGTAGTAATTCTGGCCATAGTCCCTTAGCTTCCTTGAGATACTTTTTCAATATGTTCAATATTGTTTTTGTTGGAGGACTCGGCTTGGCCGTTGGCGGCGGGATGATACGGGGTGGAGAGTATACGCTTAATGTTCCATTTTTCGAAGAACTCGGTTATTTTCCTACTGATGAACTGCGTCCCGTTGTCGCAGCTAATTTCTTTGGGGATGCCGAAATGGCATATGATATTTTTTCATATAAAGGCGATGACCTCTTGCTCGTGAATTTGTGCGTACATACCTGCTTCCACCTACTTGGAAAATAGTCAGTTAAAACAAAAAGAATTCCCCACTTTATGAAAGGCCATGGCGAAGTGACTGAATGAAGAAGTTCCCTCACTTGGTGTATCATGGAGGTATACTTTTGGCATTGTTCGCATCTTCGGACATACTCTGTTGCCTCTTTTTTCATGGTAGGCAAGTAATAATCGGCGCGGATGAGGCATCGGACGAGGGCACGGTTTCCTGTTTGAGCACCGTAGTGGCCCTCGTGCACCACTTTTAATACTTGTCTTGTTTGAAGCGGTCCGAGGCACTTAGCGAGGGGACTACCAAACATTCTCTTGTAGAGGTCATGATTTACCAGGCTGTATCGGACAGCTTGCACCCGGAGCTTCTTGGCTTTTTTTTTGTCGTATGGGAGTGTTCCGTCCTGCAGATATGATACAAAGAGGTTGTGCCAGTCCCAAGTTAAGTTTAAAGATAATACCTCGACGTGGTCGATGGCCGAATGGAGGAGGATGACCATATTTTCTTTGTTGATATTCTTGGTGGCCACGGCTAGCTTGGCTAGGCCATCTGCCTCGATGTTTTGTGCCCTGGGGATTTGCTCGAAGCGACATTCGTCGAACTCAAGCATCAACTTATGGATTTCTAATTGGTATTTTTGCAGCCTTTGCTCTTTGACTTAGTAAGTCCCGGTGACTTGATTTACGACGAGTTGAGAGTCGCAGCGGAGTTTAAGTCGACGAGCCCCGTATTTGATAGTTAATTTCATACCTGCAATCACAACCTCATACTCGGCCTTGTTGTTTGTCATCTCGGGGCATCGTATGGACTGGCAAATTATATCACCCGTGGGGACTTCGAGGAAGAGTCCCAGTCCCGAACCGGAGGCATTCACAGTGCTGTCAGTGTAGAGGGTCCAGAGGTCAGTGTGGGCAGAGGCGCAGAGAGCCTCTTGTTCCACTTCTGGCAATATCCCCACACTGAAGTCGGCAACAAAGTCGGCAAGTACTTGCGACTTGATGGAGGTTCTTGGTTTGTAGCTTATGTCATGCTCGCTGAGCTTTATGGCCCATTTGGTGAGCCTACACGAGAGTTGGGGTTTATGTAGGATGCCTCTTAGAGGGAAGGTTGTTACTACTTTTATAGGATGGCATTGAAAATAAGGTCGAATTTTTTGTGAAGCTACGACCAGAGCCAATTTTTTGAGGTGTGGGCACCTCGTTTCGGCATCTATTAAAGTTTTGCTGATATAATAAATAGGGGATTGAGTACCTTTGTTTTCGTGGACCAAGACGGCATTGACGGCAACTTAGGATACTGTCAGGTACACAAGTAGACACTCGCCTGGATCTGTTTTGACGAGCAGTGGCGGCGAGGATAAATATGCTTTTAGTTTCCTCAGGGCCTCAATGCATTCTTCGCTCCATTATAGCCCATGATCTTTCCTCGGCACGCTGAAGAACTTGTGGCATCTGTCCGAGGACCATGAGATAAACATTGATCGGGCGGCTATTCGCCCTGTCAGTTTCTGCACATGCTTCTTGCTTTTCAGAACCTCAGGTATTGTGTCTACGGCCTTGATCTGGTCTAGGTTGACTTCGATACCTTGTTGGGATACGAGAAAGCCTAGAAATTTTCCCGAGGCTACGCTGAAGGTGCATTTTTTTGGGTTCAATTTCATCTCGTACTACCTCAGTATCTCGAAAGCTTCTTTCAAATGATCGATATGGTCCCTTTTCTTTGCTGATTTGACTAACATGTCGTCGATATAAACCTCCATTTCATGCTGAGTTGTTCCTTGAACATCTTGGTGACCGACCGTTGGTATGTTTCTCCCGCGTTTTTGAGTCCGAATGTCATCACTTTATAACAGTACGTCCCTTGGTGGGTGATAAAAGTTGTCTTTTCTTGATCCTCTTCGGCCAACAAGATTTTGTTGTAGACGGAGTAGGCGTCCAAGAAACTTAGAAACTCATGCCATATTGTTGCGTCTATCAGATGGTCGATGTGGGGCAATGGGAAGGAGTCTTTTGGGCATGCCTTGTTCAGATCAGTGAAGTCAATACACATTCTCCATATCTAGTTTTTCTTTTTAACCATGACCACATTGGCGACCCATTGGGTGTATTTCGATTCTCTGATGGAACCAGTGGCCAGTAGTTTGTCCACTTCTTCACTGACTGCCTCATTGATTGCGGCGTTGAATTTCCTCATTATCTGCCATACGGGCGGATAAAGTGGGTCGACGTTCAGCTTGTGAGTGGCGATGTCTTTTGGGATCCCCGACATACCTTAATGAGAGAAGGCAAATAGATCTACATGGTTAGTTAAGAATTCGTGGTACTTACCTGGGTCAGAGAGGTTGTTCCCGATATAGGCTTTCTTTGTATTGTTGGTATAGTCCAGCTGGACCGGGTCGAGGTTCTCGAATGTCACTTTGCAAGCTTCTACAACGCCTGGGTCCTTAATGACCTCTGCCGGCGGGTTGATTTTAGTTCTCGACATGGCTGATTGCTATGATTCTATGCTTGCTCCCTTCAATTGTTTGGTATGCGTACAGTCTTGGGTGATCCGATAGCATTCCTGGGCAGTTTGTGGCTCGCCTTGCATGCTGAATATTCCCCATGGGGTGGGAAATTTGATTACTTGATAGAAACTTGAGGGAACGACTCACATAGCATGCATCCATGGACGCCCTATGATGCGTTGTAAGTCGTTTCCTTATTCATGACGTACCATGTGGTTTCCAGCGTGACTCCCCCACCAAGACTGGCAGTGATATCTCTCCGGAGGTTCACTCCACTGCATTGTTAAAACCCGTTAGTGTTATGCAACACAGTATTATCTTATCTTCGAGCCTCATTTGCGTGAGAACTCTTGGGTGGATAATTTACGCGCCGCTTTCGTCGTCTACCATGATTCTTTTTACATCAGTATCAGCAATGCGTAAAGTTATAACTAAATCATCGTGATAAGGGAAAGACAAATTGTCGATATCAGACTTATCGAAGGTGATACTATCTTCGAAGTCATCATACCGTTCGTGAGCGATCGTATGCTTCAACTTGTGTGTGGTGGTGAACTTGACATGATTGATCGTTGAGTCGTTGCCGCCACCGACGATCATCTGTATGGTGCGTGCTGGAAAAGGTAGTTTCGGTGGTCCTTGGGATTGGTCGCGTCCTCTGAAGAAATTGGCCCTTCCATTGTCGCTGAGCAGCTCTTTCAGGTATCCTTGGTTCAAAATTCTGACCACCTGTCATAGACCTATGCAATCTTCGGTCTTGTGTCCTTTTTCCTGATGGAATTTGCATAGGACGTTCCACCTCCTTGCACTAGGGTCTGATTTCATTTTTTTTGGCCACTGCACCTTCGTGCCCAGCTTCTCCGGTGCGTAGACAATTTCTGAAAGGGAGACATAAAAGTTATGAGCAGATAATAATGGGGGCATACCACTTTTATTTCGAAGCGGGGCCACATGTCGTGGCATGACATCTGGATGTCTCGGAAGAGGCGGATTGGGAGTTCTGACGTAGGGCTGATGCCTTTCTTTGTTGAAGCGTGGGAGTTGTTCCCGTTGCCTGTCGCTGCAACAATCACTCTTTAACTCTGATTGTACTGATGTTAGTCGTTGGGTTGTACCATTAAGATCGTCTTCGTCCGCTCTTACTTAGGCGCAGTACGCATTATAAATCTCCTCCCACGTGGTGGGGGATACTTCATGAGTCTGCTGAGCAGCTTCTTGGTTATTTTTGATCCATCTCTGTTCAACCCGTTTTGGAAAGTTGTGACTGTCATTCCTTCTGATACATTTGGCAGTACCATTCTTACCCTGTTGAACTGGACCAGGAAGTCCCGGAGTTCTTCATATGTTGTTTGCTTGATGGCGAAGATATCATTGACCCTAGCTTCGACCTTCTTTGCTCCTGCATGAGCAGTGGAGAATTTGTCTTCCATTTCTTTGAATGTTGATATCGATCTAGCTGGTAGTTGATAGTACCACATTAACGCCCATCCTATCAAAGTTTCACCAAACATTTTCAGCACCACGGACGACACTTGTTCTTTTGATAAGTCATTGCCTTTTATAGCTGTTACATAATGGATCAGATGGTCTTCCGGATCTGTGGTCCCGTCATATATTTTCATGTACGGTGGCATCTTGAAGGTTTTTGGGATTGGGTGAGGGGCAGCTTCCTCACTATATGGTTGCTCGATAAAATTTCCACATCGCGTTTCGACAGTAGCGTAGGAGCGCCAAGTATCTTGTCCACCGTTTCCTGGTGCTCTTTCATTTGATTTTGAAGCACTTTATTCTCGTTCTCCATTTCTTCTATTTCCTTAAGGATGGTTGCGATTGCACAATCGATTTCATTGGTAACGATGTGGGCACTGCTCGTTCGTACAATGCTAGGCTCGCCGGCGGCAGCAGCGATTTCTGCCGTTGAGGAATCTTTAGTATTTCTCTGAGGGGGTTTCTCGAGCATGTTGCTTAGAGCGCTCGTCAACCATTCCTCTAACAGCTTTTTGACTACTGGGGGTGTTTCCTTTGCCGTAGACGTAGAAGCCCTTCTTTCATGCAAGATCGTTAGATCTTCGAGTGAAGAGGGTGAGATCTCCCCCTCTGGTACATTACTTGGTGTTACATTCGCGGTATTTTTTCTACCGGCTTCGTTGAGGGAGCGTAGGAGGTTACTTGAGACGTCTGTTATCATCTTCAACCTTGCTTCTTTTTCTGCCATTGTTGGTTTCTATGGAGTATGAAGGACAATGATTGTTGTTTTCGATATCCTAGGTGTGAACTCTGATTTCGACTGACGAAGGGATGAGCGGAACAGGGAGTCTACTGGACGCGGTTCAACTAGCTACTGAAATCCCCACAGACGGCGCCAAATTGTTTGACTCAAAAGTTACGAAATAATTTTTAAGCAAATCAATCAAAAGAGATGAATGAGTAAATCATAATCGAAAATAATAAACCCTAGGATGATCTTGATAATCGGTTTATGCAACAATAGTATATGAGAGAAGGTGAGAGAGAGAGAGAGACAGTTTTAGAGAGATGAGAGAATAAGAGAGATTGTATATCTAATAATGATGAATTCCCTTTTACAAAGCTAAGATCCCTTTTATATAGTAGGGGATCTTTATTTAAATATCGGAAAAGGTCCAAATACCCCCCCCCCCTAAACTTTACGATAAGGTCTATATATAATCCTCGTTAAAAGTTTGGCCCATATCCAACCTTGCTGTTACACTATTGGCCCGGATACCCCCCTGCACTTTAAACGGAGCCAAATACCTCCCTAGACTTTACGATAAGGTCTATATATAACCCTCGTTTTTTTAACAAAATATTTTTTTTGTAAAAATATATTTGTAAAAAGTGAAATATTTTGTTGAAAATAATTTCTTCAGTTCTTAAAAAACGAAAATATTTTGTTAAAAAATGATTTTTTTTTCTGTTTTTACAATAAAAAATAATTTTTACAAATTTATTTTTCCAGTTTTTACAAAAAAAAATCTTTAAAAAACTGAAAAATGAAGAAAAAAAATATTCCTCAAAAGCAAAAATAATTTATTGAAAATATTTTATTCAGTTTTTAAAAAACGAAAATATTTTGTTAAAAACTGAAAATGTTCTAATTCCTCTAATTTTACTTCTTTTTTTTTCAGTTTTTACAAAAAAAAAATATTTTGTTAAAAAAAATGATTTTTTCAATTTTTTTAAAGTTTCACAAAAAGAAGTTTCTTTTTCTTTTGGAAATGTTCTAATTTCTTTTTGTAAAACTTTAAAAAAATATCAAAAATTGTTTTTTTTAACAAAATATTATTTTTGTAAAAACATATTTGTAAAAACTGAAAAAAAATGTAAAAAGAGAGGAATTAGAACATTTTCTGTTTTTAAAAAAATATTTTCGTTTTCTAAAAACTGAATAAAATATTTTCAACAAATTATTTTCGCTTTTGAAATTTTTTTTTTTCTTCATTCTTTAGTTTTTTTAAAGATTTTTTTTTTTGTAAAAATTGAAAAAACAAATTTGTAAAAACTGTTTTTTTTTGTTGTAAAAACAGGAAAAAAATTCGTTTTTTAACAAAATATTTTCGTTTTTTAAGAACTGAAGAAATTATTTTCAACAAATAATTTTCAGTTTTTACAAAAAAAATTATTTTGTTAAAAAAAAGGTTATATATAGACCTTATCGTAAAGACCAGGGGGGCATTCGGGTCAATAGTATAACGGCAAGGTTGGATATGGGCCAAACTTTTAATGAGGAGTATATATAGACCTTATCGTAAAGTTCAGGAGGGTATTTGGACCTTTTCCGTTTAAATATTAAAAGGCAGAAATAAAGTACATACTATAGAAGGGCCGACGAGATTATGAAGTTGTTTCTCCTATTACCCCCGAGTTGTCCTTCTGTCAGCACTCACATATATTCAGCGGTTGGTCGTGCCAGCTTAGAGACGTGATTGGTCAAATTCGATCCCATTCAGTTATTCGACCCCATACAAAAACTGCATTAAGTTTGTAAAGTGGTAGTAGGTTTGTCAATAGGTTAGACTCGAGACACAATAATTCTTTAGCAAGATTACAGCCATATGACCTTTTAGGCTCACCAACCGCCCGCGTCTCACTAGCCGTTGACAAACATTTAGTAGGAAGTATGAGTTGTGACTAATGTGGTTAATTGAATGTGCCTTGATAACCGCACCCGGTTCCATACCTTGGTATGGCTTCTCTAGATCATTTAACTGAACTAGTTATTACGCATTGAATCTATCTTCCTAGTTTTTTTACGACTTCAACTGTTTGAACCATTATAAAAGACAGCAAAAATTAGCTGAAGCAATGCAATATATACATCAAAAGTCCTTCCTTACTGTTGAGAAAATGGAGATTTATTCCTCTACTATCAACTTTGTTGCACTCCTCATGTTCTTCTCCTTCCTTTTTTTCCTATTTGGCAAATGGAGAAAATCAAAACAACAAGAGTTGCCTCCAGGTCCATGGAGACTCCCACTTATTGGAAGTATCCATCACTTGAGAGGAGCATTTCCACATCGCACTCTTAGAAAGTTAGCTAGAAAGTATGGGCCTATCATGTATTTCCAACTTGGAGAAATTCCTGCAGTAGTCATATCATCACCTAATGTGGCAAAAGAAGTTTTAAAAATTCATGAACATGCCTTTGCTGCTAAACCACAACTAACATGCATAAATATCATTACTTACAATGTTAAGGACATTGCATTTGCACCATATGGTGACAATTGGAGACAAATGCGTAACTTATGTGTTCCAGAACTCCTAAGTGCCAAGATGGTAAAGTCTTTTAGTTCAATTCGAAATGATGAGATTTCGAGTCTCGTTTCATCAGTTCATTCCACGAATGGTTCTGTTGTCAACATAACAGAAAAAACTCTTCGGTTTACAAACTCTGTGACATGTAGATCAGCCTTTGGAAAAGTAGACAAATATCAAGACGAGTTGATAAATTTGTTGAGGGAAGTATTGGATTCATTAGGAGGATTTGACGTGGCCGATTTGTTCCCTTCTTGGAAATTACTTCACAAGACAAGTGGGGGTGAAATCAAGATTGTTAAAGCTGCATCAGAAGGTTGATGCAGCTCTGGAGAACATCATTAATGAGCATATTATGAATAGAGCACTTGGAAATATGGGAAATGGAGAGTTTGGAGGTGAAGATTTGGTTGATGTTCTCCTAAGAATTAAGGAAACCGGCGAACTTCAATTTCCAATCACAAATGATCACATAAAAGCAGTAACCTCTGTATATTTTCTCCATAACCATTTTAATTTGTACATTATTCTCATTGGATTGTATATTGCTACCTTAAATATGTACGACTCTGTTGTCTTTATTTATATTTATTTTTTGTTGAAGAAGGACATATTTGCTGCTGGAACAGAAAAGTCTGCTGCAGCTATTACTTGAGCATTATCGGAAATGATGAGGAACCCAAAAATTATGGCCAAGGCACAAAGTGAAGTGAGACAAGTCTTCAAAGGAAAGACAAGTTTTGATGAAAAAGATCTTGATAAATTGTCATACCTAAAGTTAGTTATTAAAGAAAAGTTAAGGCTACATCCTCCAAGCCCTTTTCTGCCCAGGCAATGTACGAAACAAACATATATTAGTGGATATAAAATACCTCCCAAGACCAGAGTACTAATCAATTCATGGGCACTTGGAAGAGATCCAGAAAGTTGGCATGACCCTGATAGTTTTATACCGGAGAGATTTGAAAATTCTTCTGTTGACCTTATGGGAAATCACTTTCAGCTTATTCCATTTGGGGCAGGAAAAAGAATTTGTCCAGGAATAAAATTTGGATTAGCCAACATTAAACATCCTTTGGCTCGGCTCCTCTACCACTTTAACTGGGCGCTTCCATATGGAATTAGTCCAGAAGATCTAATTAAAAAGGATGGATTAACTGCAGCGAAACAAAAAGATTTGTGCTTAATTGCCATAGATTATAGAAAGGATGAATTTTTTTGATGTTGTGCTTTAAATGGTGAATGTTCATACCGTATATGGTGCTTTACCTCCTTTAGTTTGATATATATTCGTGTCTCCCACATTGAAGTTTAACCTGAAAGCAAAGAATAAGATTCACAGTTGGTTGTACAATCTTCGTTCAGAAGGTCGGACCAAAGAATCTAGTCCACCGTTTTGTGTAGTGAATATGATCACATTTTGTTTCTCTTTTCTTTATGATCACGATAGTAATATCGTTTTAACATGAATAAAGATCTATGTGCGGGCTTGATTCTCTCGGGGCCTTGTTATGACTTTACATGATTGTGAAAAATATCTAAACAAGTCAGCCAAAAGTGAAAATTTATGCTTTAATTTGGCAATCCAATACCAAATTAGCAGAGTCCACTCGAGATTATTAAGATACTTTGATCAAAATGGTCGAACTATAACTTCTTATTCAGATATTGTGGCTGTAAATTGACCTATATCCAAAATTACCACATTGATCCAAATTTCTGCATTAAATACTTCAAGCTCCAAATTGGAGCATCAGACAAACTTGCGACTATTGTTATCCTCTATGAAAGAAAATAAATTTTGCTTGTTACCGAACAATAATTCGAAAAGACACACCCACATTGCCTATCCACTGTTTATTATAGATCGATAATATAAAAATTCAAGCAGATATGCGCACCAGTGTCCCAGAATTGGTAGGCATTGATGAAATTTTAATTAATTCGACACAGAAACTACACTAGATCTGAGAAATATCAATAATTAACGACGAATTTCTGCAGGAAACCTAAGATTACCTGGTGATGATGAGGGAGAGAGGCTTGCTCTATTCTGCGGCGGTAGAGGGAATATTTTGCCGCGAAATAAATTGGAGAGAGAATAAATTCTCGAAATAAATTGGAGGGAAAATTTGAATTCCCTTTTACCGACTTTTATTGATCATTTAATGACCAATGCTTTGATCAGTAAGAGGAGCATTCTTTCCCCGGTAACTTCTTAAATGCCGCCCATAATTTGTTGCTGCAATTGGTTTTATTGCCATTAAACAAATTTTATGTTTAAAATGGTTTTAAGAAGATAGAAAACTAATAGTGTATGACATTTATTCAAGCAAATAAAACTAAAGCTTCTATCTATCTCGTGATACAATAAAGGTGATATATATTTTTTAGAAGCCTTATTCGTTAAAAAAAGTAAAAAAATTCTCTCTACACTGAACTCTCCACCATATGCATCTTCATCTCCTATTCCACCCAAACCACCTGACATCCATACAAATTCATACCCTTCGACATCCAAGTTACAACAAATCTTCATCCACCAACTCAGAGAACGATATGAACATTGACAAAAACTGACAACTTAGGAAGCCCAAACAAACCTGCAAATAAATCATATCTCTCTACTTTGTTCATTGATGAGATGGAAGCTCCAACTAACCCTAACATTTTCATTCCTCTATCTACAAAAGAAAAGGCTAGAATTTATAAATCATGGCAACATGCAGTTATTATAAAATTATATGGTCGAATAATTGGACATCAACTCCTTAGGCAGAAAATATATGCCCTATGAAACCAACGAAAAATCTACCTTTAATAGATTTAGGATCTGATTTTTTCCTACTTCAATTCCAAAAAGAGGAGAACAAGCATCGTGCTCTACACGATGGACCTTGGTTTATACTAAACCATTTCCTATCGGTTCGTCAATGGGAGCTAAGGTTCATGGCATCTGAATCAAAGATAAATTATTGTGCAATTTGGTTACATTTACCGGAACTACCAATTGAGTTCTATGACTTCCAGATACTACAACAAGTTGGAAACAAAATTGAAAAATTATTAACGGTTGATACATGCACCTCTTCAACAACACGGGGAAAATATGCACGATTATGTGTGGAGGTACCTTCAGACCAACCATTAAGGACTCACAAACAAATTATTTTGTATGAGGAATTAAACTTGTTATGCACTAAATGTGGTCGGATGGGACACAATCAAAGAGTTTGTATTATATAATTAAGGAAAATAATACTGATATCTCTATGATGAATCAAGCTATGAACACTAATCCTTTTCCAACTACCACAAATCTACAAAGTACAGATGACTGGAAGACTGTGCAATTTCCAAAGAAGCCAATTAGGAAAATGACTTCCTACAAAGGTAATCAAATAGACAAATCAGGTATCCACGATAAGGATTTAAACTGCTAACTACTACTAATACACTACCTTTTACTAAACTAACTATTAATCATAGTATCTCTTCTAATCCCACTATAAATGAAGAGACCCCTACAACTTACCCTCTTAACAATAACAAATTTGCTAAATTAATACAAAGTGAAACTAATGATGATTACTTTTTAATTACTCAACCGACAAATCCTAGTTCACCTTCTCCAACAAATACTCAAGTACCACTACAGCCAATTACTCGCTCGGCCCAGTTGAAACATTGCCACCACAACACCTATCAAAACACATGCAAACAGCCACGTATCCAACTCCCACATACAAGGAATGATATCTTCTACTAACTCAGACACACCACAAATTCCACAACAAAAAACAACTAATAAAAACAAAATTGCTTCAACCGCCTTAAACAGTCCATTATCCACGTCCAAAAACCCTACTATAGCTTCCACGCAAATAGCCCATCATGATACTACCACTATGTTTTCTTCAGCTCCGTCAAACAACCACTTTATAACTCCATTAGTCACACCGCCTAACTCGACTACTAACATTGTTGCATCTACAATTCAATGTTCAAGTCATGAACAAATAAAATCAATCAATCCATCCCTTACTTCTTCCAATTTCCAAGATGCATCCACAAACCCTTACTCACTTAAGAATTCCATCCAACAACTCAACCTGACAGAATATCCATCAACTACAACACAATAAAAATCCAACACCATATTTCCTACCACCGGTATACTTGATCATGGAACCAAACACACTGATTTACATTGCCCAAACACCTCCATCAACACCAACTCCGGTCTCTTGGCTAGAGATAGGGCTTCAAAACAATGCATTGACGTTCACAAACGGAGGTCAATCAACAGGAGGTGACCATACTCATCAACAATCCAAGGGATTTAGCACAGATAGTGGTAGAAGGAATGCAACTAGGAACGAACATATATGGAAGGTACCATTGGTGTGATGACCCGACCCGTCGTATCATGAGTTACCGCCCTGTTTTTTCCATTTTCAGCTTCTCTATGCTTCATTATCCGTATCTTGTGTAATCAGGTTGATTTGGAATGGCTTTGATAAGAAATGAGACACTTAGTCTCTTTTAAGAAAGCTTAAGTTGGAAAAGTCAACCGGATGTTGACTTATGAGTTATAGGGCTCGGATGTGAATTTTGATGGTTTGGTTAGCTTTAGGAGGTGATTTATGACTTAGAAGTGTAATCGGAAGTGATTTTGAAGGTCCGGTGTAGAATTAGGCTTGAATTGGCGAAGTTAGTATTTTGGCGATTTCTAGTTGATAGGTGAGATTTTAACCCGGGAGTCAGAATGAAATTCTGAGAGTTGCTGTAGCTTCATTGTGTCATTTTGGATGTGTGTGCAAAATTTCAGGTCATTCGGACATCGTTTGGTCGGTTTTTGATCGAAAGTGTATTTCGGAAGTTTTTAGACACTTAGGCTTGAATTCGATGAGTTTTGGGTAATTTGATGTTGTTTGAGGTATTTTGATGATTGGAACAGGTTTAAATAATGTTAAGAATTATATTGGCATGTTTGGTCAGGGTCCCATGAGGCTCGGATAAGTTTTGGAAGAGTTTTTGGAATATTTTTACCGTTTTAAGCATAAAAATGTAGTGATCCAAAGGTCCATTTTTAGTTCTAGAGGTCGAAATTTTATTTCGAGACTTTCTGAATTTTGATAATGAACTATAGGACTGATCTGGAAATTTTGGTTTAATTTCATCAAGTCGCGATTGGGTTTTTGATGCGAAACATGTGTTAATTGTTTAACGAGTAAAATGGATATCTTACTGATCAAACGAGCTCCAAACTGAGTTTCTATTGAAGCGTTATATTTGTATTATTATTTTTGACTCATAGGAACAAGAATCATCAAATTCCGAGGTCCCAGGCCCGAGAAATGAATTTTTGAGTAAAATTATTTTCTGAAAATATTTAAGGAAAATGGAAATGAAATTTGATTAGAAAGTGATGGTATCGGGTCCGTATTTTGGTTCCGGCACCCTGTACAGGTCTTATATATGGTTTAAGCACTTTATGTAAAGTTTGGTTGAAAACGGACGTCGTTTGACGTGTTTCGGACTCAAAATGGAAAATCTGATATTTTATGAAATTTGAAAGAATTCTTGGATTTTAAAGCTTAATTCATGGTATATGACGTTATTTTGGAGATTTGATCGCAGGGTTAAGTTCGTAGGATGTTTTTGAGTTCATGTATGTGTTTGGTTAGGAGCCTCGAGGGCTCGAGAGTGTTTCGGAGGTGTCTCGGAGTGATTTCGGACTTAGAAAAATTGCAAAAAATTGCAGAAATAGTACCCCGTGATCAGTAGCCATGAACAGTACCCAGTGAACGGTACCCCGTGATTAGTGTTCGTGAATAGTACCTGTGAACAGTGGCGTGAACAGTGACGGACAGAATGTTAAGTTTTGGAAATGGAACTTCGAACCCATTGTCCAATTTTTTGCAATTTGGAGCTCGGAAAGGGCGATTTTTGGACAAATTTTCATAGAGAACAATGGGGTAAGTATTCTTAACTCAATTTTGGTTATATTACTCGAATCTATTGCGAGTTTTATCGTCAATCCGTGAATTTAAGGGAGAAAAACTTAGAAACCCTCTCGGATATAATTGAGGATTTGAGGGCCGAAATAATATGGGAATTGAATGATTTTTACATGGTTAGACTCGTGGCGAGATAAGGAAGCCGGCGATGTTAATTTTATAATTTTTCGAGACGTGGGCCCGGGGCTCGTGTTTTGCAAATTTCATGAATTTCGATGTTTTTCGAGTCTTTTCGATTGGGTTATGTCCCTTTGCCTATTGTAATGTATTCGTTATGGTTTTGAGCAGATTCGACACGCGAGGAGGTCGATTTGCGAGGCAAAGGCATCGCGAGCTAGAGGTTTCACCGGCTAGAGATGAGTAATACTTGTAAATGATATCCTGAAGGTTTGAAACCCCGAATTTGCACATCATAGTGCTGTATTGAGGTGACTTGCACGCCGGATATGAGCGTGGGGTAGAACACCGTTGGGGATTGTGACTTGGTCCGTCCTGGTTGTTGATTTTACCGTGCATTTGACTGAAACTACTTGTATCATCATACTATGGGCTGACTGCCATGTTTGGGCTTCGTGCCAACTATGTGAATCCTTCGGGGATTGATATTACTGTTTTAGCATATCTTGCATATCATTTGGTTTCAGTCCAAGGTTTTAAATACTGTTTTGCAAACTCAGCCATACTTCTAAGTTTTGAAAACTCAAATGATATTTTAAATGATATTTTGGCCTGAGAACTACTGTTTTATAAATGCCCAAGGGGCTTATAATGATTTTCTGGACTGATCATAGATCGGGTTGCGCGCCGCAGCAGTATTATATTGATTATGGGTGTATCGGGCTGCGCGCCGCAGCGGTGTTACATTGATATTGAGGTCGAGTGCCTGGATGATTATATTGATATTGATATGAGGCTGAGAGCCTAGATGTGATGCCACGAGATGGCTTGTTATTGCGCTTGGGCTGTAGGAGCCCCTCCGGAGTCTGTACACACCCTCAGTGAGCACCGTCGATGATAAATAAATGGAGCGGGCTGCACGCCGCAGTGGGTACTAGAGTGTACCGTCATATGCATTGCATTGCACTCATGCATTTGTTCTTATTTTGTAATGTTGACATGACATTCAGCACTCATATCATTAGAATCCATGCTACTTCTTGCACTGTTTACCAGATACCCTAGTGTTATTTGTTAATGGAGTGTTGTCCCCGAGAAGCTGATGTTGTACTTTATGAGTTGGGAGTGAGCTCGCAGGACTGATATTGTACTGAGAGGTTGATATTGAGCCTGAGGGGCAGATTTTTTGATTATTTCTTAATTGTTGAAATTATTTTTTTGCAACTGTTGAAAAGATCATTTTCAAAAGAGATTTAAAACTGAGCCAAGATATTTACTAAAGGATTTTCACGTTTTTACTGTTTTCTCAAAGGATTACACTGTATTATATAGCATGATGACTTGCTTTACGTGGTTCCATACTGCTCAGTTATTATTTACTTTTATTACTCACTGAGTTAGAGTACTAACTTTACTCCCTGCACCTCGTGTGCAGATGCAGGTACTTGACCACCCGGTAGTGGGTTTTGAGTTGTTTGAAAATTTGCTCTCATGGCTGAGTCAGGTGACCGCTAGCATCTGCGGCACCAGATCTTCTCCCTTATTTTATGTTGTTCCTGTTACTTTCAGACTTTGTTCCTATTTTCGGACTTGTAGTACTTTAGTGAACTCTGTAGTAGCTCATGACTAGTGATACCCCGACGTCGGGCTGTAACGGGATGGTTTCCTGTTGTTATCGTTGTTTTCCGCACTTTTGATTATGCTAATCATGTTTTAGTTTTATAAATGTTAAATAACTGTTAAAAAGAAGCGTTTGTTTTGTTGGCTGGCCTTATCTTCAGAGAGGCGCCATCACGACCGGGTTTGGAATTTGGATCGTGACAATTGGTCGATGATGCAAGCACCCCATCTTGCACCTTATCAATCTCTCAATCTACCAATGCCATATTGGGATCCCACTCACCTTTATCAACATCGCATATAGCTACCATTCTACCCTTCACCAACTCCACAAACCCTTTGGATTCAACCATACATCCTTCCAGAGCCAAAGTTCCCAATCTTGGAACCAATAACACCACCACCACCCACTCCCACACCAGCCCAGTCACCACCCCACCATCCTAATTCACCAGAACAAGAGGAACTTCCAGGCAGAACTAGATACAGCAATCGTCTTCAACAAAGAAACACGACCAGTGAATGCGTGTCTCGACGGGATAAAAGGATTTGTCCAGAAGGAGGAATACGAAAGAAAAAATTTATGTATGGTGTCCTCAAAGGATGATGAAGGTATCCCTTCAGATAATGCCCACAAAAAAACCAGAGGTAGGCAAATATGTTATGCTACTACTTCCCACCTTTCGTATTCACCCAGGAGAGAGCATCAATAGTTGGAGGAATCCGAGGAGCAATCACTTGTTTGACTCAAACAATAATAATATGAACTTTATAATTTGGAATTATAAAGGGGCACAATCAGTTGATTCTAGAAGAAATTTGAGATCACTGCTGGACTACAATAGGCCTTCCTTGATAGTTCTTTTAGAAACTTATTGTCAAACTCATCAAAACTTGAAGAAGGATTTCAACTTCAGTGGACTGATCGAGGTAGCTTCCATAGAACAGGCTGGGGGAATAGCAATTTTATGGTTGTCAAATATTCTGAACGTGGGACCTGTTGCAACTACTGTACAGGAGATACACTGCCATATCCAAGTTCACCCTTTTCCTTTTAAATTTTTATTCACTGCCGTATATGCTAGTACTAAGCTAGTAAATAGACAATCTCTATGGAAAAATATAATGTGTGTTTACGATAATTACAAATGACCATGGATTCTTGGGGGTAATTTTAATGAAATTACACATACAGATAATAAATTTGGTGGCCTTCCACTTAATAATGCACGTTCAAATAAATTAGTAGACTGTTACAACTATTGTCACTTAATAGATTTATGGTTTAAAGAAAGTCGGTTTACATGGACCAATGGGAGACATAATGGAGCAAATATACTTGAACGTATATATCATGTTATGGATAATTATAAATGGCTAAATCATTTCCATGAGGCAATCGTAACACATCTTTCACGTACATATTCAGATCATTGTCATATTAAACTTGAGCTTCAATATAGGCCTTTGCCTCGTAAAAAATTATTTCGATTTGAAACAATTTGGACTACACATCCTTCATTCCCTAATGTTGTTAAGCAAGCCTGGTCTAATAACTTACATCTATTACCGGCTATAAATGACTTTACCACTATAGTGCAGGACTGAAACACTTAAACATTTGGTAATATATTTAGGAGGAAAAGAAAACTCCTCGCTCGATTAGGTGGTCTTCACTCTTCCGTTCATTATCCAACTAGTATCTTCCTTCAAAATTTGGAACAACAATTACAAAAGGAATATAATCATATACTAATACTAGAGGAAGATTTTTGGAAGTTAAAATCACGCATTAGTTGGTTAAATAATTGTGATGCAAATACTAAATTTTTTCACCTAACCACATTGAATCGCAGAAGAAAATAACAGCAATTGAAGATCAAGGGGAAATTGGATTACAAATTAACATCAAATAAATGACAATATTACTCAATTTTATAAAAATTTATTCACTACTAACAAAACTGTATCTTACCCAAAAAATTCAGTCCTCCCTTACAATATCCTAACAAGGGAGGATCATCTTTGCTTAATAAATCCTTTACAAGATGACGAAATTATAAATTCTATAAATTAACTTCAGCCTCTAAAGGCACCTGGACCAGATGATCTTCATCCTCTATTTTACCAAAAATATTGGGACACTATAGGCGACTCTATCAAATATTTCTGCCGTAAGGCTTTCCAAGATCACCATATTGACCATTCTATCAATACAACTTACATTTGTCTAATCCCAAAAAATGATAATGCATTCACAATATCTCAATACATGCCAATAAGCCTTTGTAATACAATTTATAAGATAATTATAAAAATTATTGTAAATAGATTAAAACCTTTTATTGTTAAAACAGCTGCTGAATTTTACTTTCTCACAAATCCTCCAAGAAAATATCACTCTCTAACACTTGTTTATATAAAAATGGCATCAACCAACTAAAGACACTTATAAATTGAATATTGATGGGTCTTCTTCCTCGAGCAATGGCAAATATGGTATTGAGGGTGTTTTTGGGAATATACAAGGAAACTGGATTATAGGGTTTGCAGGAACCACACAAGAAGGAACAACTGTTCAAACAGAACTTCTTGCACTTCTCATGGGATTCAAAATTGCTGTACAAATGAAGCTTAAAGCACTTGTAATTGAAACAAATGATGCCTATCGTGCATCTACTAAACATGTGTGTTGTACCTATTTAAGTTTTATGTAATATAAACTATCTTTCCGACCATAAAAAAAATAGAAAAGAATACTTAAAGAACAACCTCATAATTGTTTTTGAGCAAACATAATCATTAGATTTTTTTAAAAATAACTTCCTATAAAATCATTGTTTATTTTTTTTTAAAAATCTTGTTAATGTATCATAAATAAAATTTTCACATGCAGCGCAACAGGAGCAGCTTGAAGGGAGAAAAAAGATGGGGCCAGTTAACAAGAGATCTGTCCCTTTCATTTTCTTTGAATATTCAGAAGTAGCCACTAGTGGAAGCGTCGATATACTTTTCTTTGTAGATGGAATTGCCAAACTTAATTTAACAAATATTTATATCATCATCAGTGTAAGTGTCCATATAATTTTCTTTGTTTGTGGAGTTTCCAATTTGAATTTAACAAATGTACATCACCATCAATGAAAGTGTCCATATCATTTGCAACTTGATGTTAATCTTTTTTTATTGTTGTGAAAAATAAATACGAACAAGCTAGACGAGAGAGAGGAAGGCTCGTGACTTGGACCAAGTAAAGTGCTTTAAAATCCAAGAAGGTAAAGTACTATTGGAGGAGGCACATATTAGAATAAGATGTCAAACATACTTTCATAACTCTTGAATGAAGAGGAAGACATGACTATTGCGCTAGGTGAATTGGAGAACTTCAAGAGTCGATGTGACTTTGGGTATTGCAGGCATGTTAAGGTCAACAAGGTGGAAGAGGCTATGCGCAAGATGGGCAAGGGGAAAACCAACCGGATCGGACAAGATCCCGGTGGAGTTTTGGAAAAGCTCGGGCAGGGCAAGTTTGGAGTGGTTGAGCAGGTTGTTTCATGTCATTTTTAGTACAAAGATGATGCCCGAAGAATAGAGGTGGAGTATGATGATCCCGTTATACAAGAACAAGGCTGATATTCAAAATTGTAACAAGTATATGGGCATGAAACTGTGAAGCCATACTGTGGAGGTTTGAGAGAGGGTACTGGAAACCAAGGTGAGGAGGAGAGTGTCCATTTTCGAGAATCAATTCGGATTCATGCTGGGGTGATCGACCACGAAAGCCATTCATCTGGTGAGGAGATTAGTGGATCAGTATAGGAGAAGAAGAAGGATTTGCAGTTTATTAACCTAGAAAAAACATACGAGAAAAGGCCCTAGGGAGGTTTTATGGAAATGTTTGGAGGCGAAAAGTGTACTTGTAGCATACATTAGGGCGATTAAGAACATGTACGTTGGAGCCAAGACCTAGGTTAGGATAGTAGGAGGTGACTCTGGACACTTTTCTATCGTGATGGGGTTACACTAGGATTCAACACTTAGTTCGTTTCTATTTGCCTTGGTGATGGATGTATTAACGCGCCACATCTAAGGGGAGGTGTCGTGGTGCAAGTTATTTGCAGATGATATAGTATTGAATGACAAGACGCGAGGCGGGGTCAATACTGGGATGGAGGTTTGGAGACAGACATTGGAGTCTAAAGGTTTCAAGTTGAGCAGGATTAATTGTCACGCCCCAAACCTGGGGAAGTGTGGCCGGCACTCGATCCCATATTTAGCCCGAACGTGCCACTCTGTAACTATGAATTTTGATACTCTGAATCATATGAAAATATCATCTCTTTCATCTGAGGTATAAACATACCCAAAAGCTTATATATATATAAATTGTGCAGGCAGATGAAGCCGCCATGAACATCTACTGATATTTAAAATATACAGGACTTGTCTACAAGCTTCCAACAATAGCTGAACTTTATCATGGTCGGGACAGGGCCTCAACCTACTAATCAAACCTGTATATATAAAAAGGACTCCAAGGTCTAGACCTGGTAACACCGAGGAAGTGGAGCTTACCAACCAAGATGATGTTTGATTCTGTCTACTATGAAGGTCTATCCACCTGTCTATCAGGACATGCAGACATGAAATTCAGCATCCCCGGCAAAATGGACGTCAGTACAAAATAATGTACCGAGTATGTAAGACAACTTAATGACTAAAATCTGAAACTGAAATGATAATATAATAACTGAAAGTAACTGGGAGTCAAAGATAATCTGAAGATATGCTTACCTGCTGATACTGACTCAACTCTCCTAATATAGTATGTAAAATAGTTATCCGTCCCTATAAGGCTCGTTATGTGTAACTGCACTGTTGTAGTAGGCACGCTCATAGGCACTATCTCGGCCATTCTGGGTTCGCTCATAGGCACTTGGCCACAATAGGCTCGGTATATAACTTATAATCTGATCAGAGGTTGCCCAATAGAGGCCTGCCTATCGATTATAGCTCGATCATGGTGAAAATAGTTTTATATATACATACATATATATATATATATATATATATATATATATATATATATATATATATATAGACACTCTACTCTCTTGGCTGAAACAAGACAAAATTAGATTGAATACGAAGGCCCGATAAGGAAAATGCTGTAACTTATGAGACTAAGACAATGTACACAAATTCAGGAATATGAACTTCTCGTTATGTCTCGTTATCAAACATATTTAGTTACTGGATCATACCAAAATGAAGGAAAGTTTTAGCCTTAACATACCTCAAGTCGTCAATGCAGTTCAACAATGAGCTTACGACAACTAGCGCGCCAACCCTAAATCAAAGAAATACATGTACAACTTAGATGTCGCTAGTATATCATGTATCTCAAACGATAACTCGATTCTAAATTAGAACGGGCACCATTTCCCCTGATTTACTGCTCCCTCAAGCCTAATATAGGCGAGACAACAACACAATACAACCACCAGCTCAAAAACAACTTAACTACAATTTGGGGCCTTTAATACAATAAAAACCCCAAACATACCATAACACACCCAATCAATAAGTTAGCAATTAGCCTGAAATTGCAACAACGAGCGACCCACCCACTACCCTACCACGTGTAGCATTTGTCCATGCACTTTATCCTTCCATACTCCATAAATTAGTAGCAAAATAGTCCAAAACGAGTGGACTACAAAATAGTCCACTAAAAGTGAAATAAATCGAACTCACGGCTTCCGATCATCGTCCTGTGAGTTCTAACTATTAGAAAATGAATTTATCAACCTTACTTGATATTCAAAAGCTAAAATACAATAAGTAGGAATTTTATTAACTATGAAGTAACTTTAAAAACTCAAACTACAAAGAAAAAGAGATGTGATACAGCGATACTTACGTCGAATGGATTGTTCTAATGTTATCGTTTCTTGATTTCATACTTGGGATGTTAATCTTCATTGAAACACTTGTAGAGAGATTAAGGGTAATTTTAGGGTCTTATTTTGGTCGTGGTCTGTGGAAAAATGAAGAAAGAGACAACATAAGGAATATATATATATATCCACTTTTGAAAAGTCAAAGAGGTGCTAGCGTGGCACCCTAGCATTGGCCATGTCGCGTCCCCTTTTTCCTCCACAGAAATAGGGTTTATGAAATTTGGAGAGACAACTCATTCCTTTTGGGAACTGGGTTTAGCATTTGAAGAGTCGCCACCTAATGAGTTAAGTTGCATTAGGACACCAATAGAAATTCAGTTCTAAGTTTGTTTGGTTAACCAGATATTAGGTCTTGAAATTATCCCAAGGGGAAGGTGTTAAGTACCCCTCAGGATCCACTAATGTAGTTCCCGGCTAGACAATTATTGTGAATTTGGGTGCAATTAACATATAAACAAATAAGTCTCAAATAAGAGGGGATTTTAATAAATAAATGCTTTGAAAGGGAACAAAGCATGAAAGAGAACCTAAATTTGATTTGAAACAAAGAATTGCAATGCTTTTAAAAGAAAAAAGGAAATAAGGTAAATGGGGTCCTAGGTTTATTAAAATATGGATCACATCAATGCAATACCCGATAATCACTCCTCATAAGTGAGGCTACACGTGGTATTATGGAACCGGTCATCATATCCATATCTACACTTTCCCAACCCGTTTAAGGTACTAAAGCGCGGATTGGTCTCGATCACTATTGCATGCTATTACCCGTCCAATTCTTATTAGTCTCGGAGGCACTTAGGACTACTAATTTTAAAAGGGAGGGATATTTGGCTGACTTGAGGTTTCAAAGGTAAAAAATCTAAGGCGACATACAAAAACATATAAAGACTACATATTAAAGGAAAAACACATAAATATATACCTCCTCAAGGCAGAAAACATAAATAACATGACTTGCAAATACTTTTTAGGTCTGATTAAAAATAGTAAGAACAAGGGGAGTTTAATTCCTGAGGTAGACTACTTTGATACATGACTCAGATAGGAAGTCCAAATCAGGCTTACTTTGATACATGACTCAGATAGGAAGTCCAAATCAGGCTTGCCTTCTAGTTGCGTTAGTCATTAGTTAACAAGGCAAAATCAGTTTTTAAGGTTGTTACCACCTAAGGCTTGCCTAGGTGTTTGAGCATAATCCTATGAGTAGGATATCTATTACCGATTCAGAAGTATAGCAAAGCACTACAGTTTTTAACGAACGACTTTATAGGTATGCCTTCTAAATCGCGTAAATAAAAGGAACAACTAATTCAGATCTAACTAATTTTTTTGATGATTTTTGACACTATAGGCAGGATATCTAGTGTTGCTCATTTTTATCCCTATAAGCATGATTTCTACAAAAGGGGTACTGATTTTAACCTTATGGACATGATATCTGATTTTAGCAATTTAGATTCTAAGAACATGGTATCTAAATGCAGAATCTAAAATTATAGATCTTATAAACAGATTTTCTATTGTGGCCATTTTTTAACTCCTCGACATGATTTTTGGATTGCAGAATTAAACATGCAGAATCTTAAGTCCTATAGACATGATATATAAATTGTAGAATTAAACATGCAGAATCATAAGTCCTATAGACATGATTTCTAAATTGCAGAATTAAACATACATAATCATAATCCCTATAGCCATGATTTTTACCCTCCAACATGCATAATTCCCAACCATTTTCACTAGCCATCCCCAGTGTTTATTACATAAATTATTACAGATCTAGTAATGAATTACATCAGAAGATAAATTAAAAAATTGAAATTACAATCAGAGGAGGCCAGATTCTTGACTTCCTTTCTGAGTTATGGACCAAACCACTTCAAATGCAATTGATTCCAGACCTCTCTAAGACTTGAGTGTGTTAGAGTTCCCAAATGGCCTCAATAGGACCTCGGGTCACACCCAAGTCACATAACCAGAAGAGGGACAAGTGCAGTGTGTAAATTCCAGCCCTCATGTGTTCGAGTTTAGATGGAGCTCATGGGTCCCAAGGCAAGGCTCGCATGAGGGGGAGGGGGAGAACTTAAGTCTAAGAAGAGAGTGAAAAGTGCAGAGATTGAGTTCTAAGAGCTGAGGGAATAAAGGAGAGGGAAAAGGGTGGTGGGAGACAGCCATTAACACTTCAAAGAGTTGATAATCTCACACCAAGGGGGCAGGGAATTGGGAATCCATTGCAAAGAGCCTATATACTTAGGCATGAATTAATTCTGGGCATGCACATCAATAGGGAGTTCTGCCATGCTTGTAAACCGAACAAACAACATATAAGGGTAACATGGAGGTTATGATCCTAGGACCAATTTTGGGTCATGTTCAGCAACATTCAATGATGTCATGCCTCAAACAAACCATTAGTATTAAACACATTGGGGTGGGATTTAGGGTTCACAAGCTATGATAAATAACAAAAAAATACATTTATTCAGACAGTAGGGTAGAACATAATAATGGAACTATTTAAATACGAGCAGGAGGTAAACTGGAAGGAAAGAAATAGTACAGAAACATGTCGTTGTTGATGCTGAAAAATTAATCAGAATGTACCAGTTAAAGAAGCAAAGTGCAGTAAAGAAACTAAGGAGGTCTTCAAAGTATAGCCTTGTCTTTCAGCCGGCTAAGCAAACAGTAGCACATGTAGTAATAAGCAAGAGAGGGACTTTTCTTTTTTAGTGTAAGTGTGTGTTCAGAACTAAAAGTGTTCATGTCTGTATTAATGAGAGAGTATGTATATATAGTAGTTTGAAGCTAGGTAAAATAAGGCAAGAATCAAAGTCAAGCAATAATTGTGGAACTAGGTATCAATTAGTATCAAATAATTATAAGCACTTTCTTTAATTAAGGAAATCAATTCGAACGGTAAGAACATGTAGCAAATAAGGAATGAAATCAATGGTAACTGGAGTATAACAAATAAGGAAATACTTCAAACATAGTATGCACAGAGTAAACAATTCGGGTTAGGGTCATAAGGTTATAATAAAGGAAATAATGTAACAATCAATTAATAGCATAATCAACCATAGAATAAGGTAAGGAAAACATCCTACAAGGTAAAAATCAGTAGAATAATCATGTGGAATCAGTGAAAGATCAATCACAAGATTCAAAGATGCAAGAATAGGAGATAACAGTGATTTACCCTTATTCTATAAGAACGGACACATGGTAAGCAAAAATCAAAACCCTAAGAGGTCGAGTAGGACAAAAAATCACATATAAAATGAAAGATTCATGCATAACATAGTTTGAATTAGTAGGCTAGGCGTGATGCAGGTAGGAGAAGTGAAGAATTAGAAGAATTCATGAACAAAAAATAAGTCAGAATCATATAATAGGCAAGGATAACCATAATATGGAACCCTAACAGAACAAACACAGGACAAAAGTCATAGAATCATAGAAACACATATATTATCAAAACAAAACTCAGAAATCCAAGGTTGAGGCTAAGAAATTAGGGTTTTCAACATAGGCGAGTTGAAAAAGGAGTAAAAACATAGAATCATTCGAGATATAGACGTTAAAACATGAAGAGTCGATTTAAACAGAATGTAGAAGAAATTCTGAAATACCCTAACTTTTAGAAGAAAGTAAGATAACCTGAAATCGAGGATTTTCCAGAAGAAGCTTGAGAATAGTATAGAAACATAGAAAGAAACAGACTTAGATTGCCAAAAAATAGCATAGATCTTAAGAGATTCTAACAAAGTTAGGGTTTCAAAGGAAATCCAGATAGAAATGGAAGAACCTGCTTAGAACCTCAAAGATCATAACAGGTACAACATGATTTTGTTTGAAATCACACCGAAGTAGCCAAGAACAGAAAAATAAAAAACCCTAGATGCAAATCAGTGTGGCCCAGGGCCCTTGAAGGCCTCAAAGAAGAGTGTGGCATGAGAGAAGCCATTGGAGGATTAAGAGACGATGAGAGGTGACCGGAGATGAGAGGTCGGCGGTTGAAGATTAAGGTTAGGTTGAGAGAGTTTGAGAGCAGAGAGGATTTTAGGGCGGCGGGATTGGTAGTGAAAATGAATTAGGTTTTGGGGGTATAGGTTAGTTAAATTAGGAAATGAGAGATGTGGACCGTTGATCAAAACGATCAACGGTCATGATTTAACAAGAGTTGGGTCGGGTTGATGTATTTAGGGCCTGGGTCGGGTAATTTAAATATAAATTGGTCTTGGTTGGGTTTAATTTATGCCATAATTGAGATGCCAATCTGGCTATAATTTAAATAGCCATTTTCCCTATTTTAATTTATAAAAAATAATAAAATAATTTCTATAAATAAATTAAAGGTATTAAAATGATTTATAGTACATAATTAACTATTAAAATATACCAGACCTAATTTTTTATGAATATAAATGTAATTAATCCTAAAGAGTTTAACGTTGTAATTGTATACATTTTAACTTTTAAAAATACAAAATGACTTTGTAAAAAATATGCAAAAATTGTATAAGCTATATTTTAGTATAAATATGAGAGTCCAATAAATGTATCTCCAAGATGACAACTTTGGAAATTATTATTGGATTTTTAGGGATAAAACAAGGCAATAAATTAATTTAAATAAAAATATTAAAACAATTCGACATACTTATATATGCATGCATACTCTATTTTGAAGGTATTTTGCATATTAAAAATATATACGAAAAAATTGGGTATCAACAACTCCCTCTCTTTACCCAGGAATGATGAAAGAGTTATCGGTAAAGATATGATGGCCAATTTCGATCGAACGAGACGGTTTGAAGAAGTTTAGGCTGCACCCTGGCTTCTGAGCTACCTACATATCCTGATGTAGTTTAGAATCTGTCGGCGGAGTATCCCGACAGGAACTTCCGAAGAACAGACGCAATATTTAGGTCGGGATGAATGGTTAGGGTCTAATAGGGCTGCGGGAAATAGAGCGGGATCGCTCCTACCGAGATGGCCGTTGCTCGCCAGTTTACCTGCAAATAAGTAATACAAGCATATATGATGCAAGTTCTCGGCGGACCATGAATGTTTTCTTCGGACGGTTATGATGACGTCTTTAGACCATGATGTCTTGGGCCATGAAGCGTGTAATAAAGGATTCACATGCCATGAAGTGATGCTCTCGGGCTATGAGGATTATGCCTCCGAATCATGATTCCTTTGAATAATGATATGCACAAGATAAAGGGGATCCTCATGCCATGACATGGTGTTCTCGGGCCAAGAAGATGATGCCACCGAACGATGACGCCTTTGGATAATTTGCAATCTTTCAGCGCATGAGATGCAGTATTTGGCGATCTTTCAGCTCATGCAATGTGGAGGTGGCGATTTTTCAGCCCATGCAATGTGGAGGTGGCGATCTTTCAGCCCATGCAATGTGGATGTGGCGATCTTTCAGCCCATGCAATGTGGAGGTGGAGATCTTTCAGCTAAGCAAATGTAGTGGTGGCAATCTTTGAGCCATGCAAATGTAGAGGTGGTGATCTTTCAGTATTGTAAATGTAGAGGTGGCGATCTCTCAGCCATGCAAATGCAGAGGTGGCAATCTTTCAGCCATGCAAATGCAGATGTGGCGATCTTTCAGCCATGCGAATGCAGGGGTGGCGATCTTTCAACCATGTGAATGTAGAGGTTGCAATATTTCAACCATGAAAATGCAGAGGTGGCGATCTTTCAGTCGTGCTAATCTAGCCATGCAAATGTAGACCGTTGGCTAGTTTTGGAGCGTGGTGCATCAATTAGAGTGTTCGGAAGGGCGTGTAATGCCGGTATGGATCTTCAGAGCAAGTTGAGTCTCCTTTCAAACCTTGTAAGTGTGACAACCCGACCCGTCGTCTCATGTGTTACTGTTCCATTTTTTCCATTTCATGCTTCTTCATGTTTCGTTATCGGTATGTGGTGTGTTAGAGTTGATTGGGATTGGTTTTGATAAGAAATGAGGCACTTAGTCTCTTTTAAGAAGGCTTAAGTTGGAAAAGTCGATCGGATGTTGACTTATGAGTTAGTGGGCTCGGATGTGATTTCCGGTGATTTGGTTAGCTTCGGGGAATGATTTGAGACTTAGGAGTGCGATCGGAATTGAATATGGAGGTCCGGTGTAGAATTAGGCCTGAATTGGCGAAGTTTGAATTTTGGCGGATTCCGGTTGATAGGTGAGGTTTTGATCTGAGGGTCAGAATGGGATTCGGAGAGTTGTAGTAGCTCTGTTAGGTGATTTTGGATATGTGTGCAAAGTTTCAGGTCATTCAGAGGTGCTTAGGTCGGGTTTTTGATCGAATGTGCAATTCGAAAGTTTTTAAGAAACTTAGGCTTTGATTTGATGAAAATTGAGGATTTTGATGTTTATGATAGTGTTTTGATGATTCGAGCAAGTTTGGATAGTGTATTAGATCATGTTTGTGCTTTTGGTTGAGGTCCTGGGGGCCTCGGGGTGAGATCGGGTGTTAAAAACGAGAAGTTTTGAGTTTGGCTTCAGGTTTGTATTGCTAGTTCTGTTGTTTCCGCACCTGCGAAAAAGGGACCGCATAAGCGGCTCCGTAGATGCGGCGTATTGGTCACAAAAGTGGTCCTTGAGGGACCAGAGTTTTCCGCAAAAGCGGAAGTGGATCCGCAAATGCGGCGACCGCAAAAGCGGTTCTTGACTGCAAAAGCGGTCCGGTGGATTTTAAGTCAGACCGCATAAGCGGTCAGTTGGTCGCGTGTGCGGTAACCGCAGAAGTGGAAATCGACCTGGGTTAAGTGAGCAGTGGTTCACGATTTTTAAAGAGAAGAAAAATATTTTGGACTTCGACTTAGGCGGTTTCTTGGACGATTTTGAAGAGAATTCGAAGGGGTTTCACCAGGTATGAATTATTGGACTCGGATTATGTTATTATGGTATAAAAACATGGATTAATCATTGAATTTCGGAATTAAAGGTTAAAAATGGAGGTTACGACTTGAAACTTAAGAGAGTTTAAATGTGGGTTTTGAAGGGGAAATTGAACTCCGATTTTGGTAAATTTGCTATGTATAGACTCATGGCGAGACGAGGAGTCCAGTGATGTAAATTATGTAATTTTTCGAGAAGTGGGCCCGGGGCTCGGGTTTTGCCAACTTCGTGATTTTTGATGTTTTTCGAGTCTTTTTGATTGGGTTGTGTTCTATTAGCCTATTGTAATGTATTCGTTATGGTTTTGGCCAGATTCGACGCGTTAGGAGGTCGATTCTAGAGGAAAGGGCATTGCGGGCTAGTCTTCGGCCGGCTTGAGGTGAGTAACAGATGTAGATGATGACCTGAGGGTTTGAAACCCTGGTATATCACACTGTGACGCTATATTGAGGCGAGACACGTACTTTACGGTGAGTGCGGGGTCATTTGTGATTGGAGGACTATGGCTTAGTCCGTCCGAGTGATGTTCATAATGTGCATTGACTAGAAATTGATTGGTAAACATCCTACTTGGATTGCTATGAGCATAATTGGGTTACGTGCCGATTATTTGGATCCCTTAGGGATTATTATCACTGTTTCCGAGATGCTTAGCATATTTTCATGATATCAGTCCTGAGTTAAACACTGTCTCGAAATGAATAGTAAATTCCTAAAGTTATAAACACTTAATCTATAATTCCTAATAATTGGAACTGAAAATGTTAAACTTGATTGTGCCTGCGTGGCTTACATGCATATATATGGACTGAGAGTGGATCGGGTTGCACGCCACAGCGACTGCTACGATGATATTGCTCTTGGGCTATAGGATCCCCTCCGGAGTCTGAACCCCCATAGTGAGCGCGGGTACCCAAATGGATCGGGTTGTACGCCGCAGCGGTCATGTGCATTGCATTACATTCATGTACCGATATCTATCTGTGTTTCCTGTCATTGCCTGATGTTGTTCCATCGTTAAATGAGTAGAATTATTGGTTATAGCTTTGCATTGTTATATTTCGGGATTTCTTACTGTCAGCCATTATATATGTCTATCACCACTGAGTTGAAAGTACTCACTTTACTCCCTGCACCATGTGTGCAGATTCATGTCGTGAAAAATGGTAGTCATGACACTCATGTTGTTGGGACCCGCATTCTTCTGGCCGAATGACATCATTTTGTAACAATACATTCCCCACGGTGTAATGAAAGCCGTTTTCTCAGCATCTTCCTCATCCATCCAGATCCGATGATAACCGTCGAAGCAATCAACGAACGACTGCAACTCAACACAATTTTTGATCAGGATGTGTATATTTGGCAAGGGGAAGTCATCTTTCGGACTGACCCGATTGAGATCCCGGTAGTTGACACATACTCTTACCTTCCCGTCCTTCTTTGGTACTGGTACAATGCTGGCTAACCATGTTGGGTATTCCACTACCCTGAGAATTTTAGCTTTGACTTACTTAGTGACTTCTTCCTTGATTTTCAAACTCATGTCTGGCTTGAACTTCCTGAGCTTCTGCTTTACCGGTGGACCTGTCGGATGAGTTGACAGTTTATGGGCCACAATAGATGTACTTAGACCAGTCAATTCATCACACGACCAGGTGAATATATCCTCATATTCTTTTAGAAATTCTATGTATTCCTTCTTTTCTGATGGCGACAGATGAATGCTGATTCGTGTTTCCTTGACATTCTCTGTATCTCCCAGATTAACAATTTCTATCTCATCCAGGTTTGACTTAGGTCGATTTTCAAAGTTCTCAACTTCTTTGACGATCTCTTCTGGTATGTCATCTTTTTCTGAATCAATGTCTGTTTGTTGCGTTGTCTCATTGCATATCACAGTCATTGATTCATCAAGATAAGTAATAGTAATGGTGTATAAGTAAAGTAATGAGAGAAGAATAATAATGAGTGTTGATTCATAAGAAAAAATTGAAATACTTTGATAAATTCCATAACTGTTTTGAACATTGAAGTTTTTATTGCAGAAATCCAAATCTAAGAAGAAAAATTATCTAGTAAAAATAACAGATAATGCATGATGCTTGATCAGCCTTGCTACCCTGAGGCTCGACGGGCTCTGGTGGTTCTGACGGTCCTATTGTTGAGGTATGCTCCTCTACTCACGGCTTATATGGAAGGACCTTCATCCCCTTCCTCATCAAAAACAACACAGCAGTCCATGTCATCGTCTTATAAAAATTAGTTCTTTACCGCAACAAGCGCCTCTTCTTCGTCTGTCCGTAAACAATGTCAGTCTATTTGAATGTTTGCTCCAAAGGCACTATTGGTTGTTCCAGTGGATAGTAAGGACTGCGCCATGGTGGCGACCAATTGTTAAATTCTTCCCAAGTGTACTCGTACCCCAGACCGAAAATGGTGTCGTGCTTCTTGAGTTTTATGGGTTTAGCAATCCCCTGGAGATTCTTACCGAGCCCCTTACTAGGTTCGTACCCACTCCAATTCAATATGCTCTCAATCTTGTTGTCCCGCAATTTATCTTTGTCAACAGCATTGATTCGCTTGATGTGGTGATAGGTCTCCCCACCTAACTTTCTTCTTCCTCCTATTGTCGGAATGGTCTGACGGCTGTATATATGATTGCTTCCATCATCGTGAATGATCACTTACTAGTGATTCCATTCAAATTTCACGACCTCTGTAGTGTCGAAGCCACAACCCCTGCAGAATGAATCAAAGGGCATCCCAATAGTAGGTTGTAGGATGCTGACATATCTATCACTTGAAAGTCAACCTCGAACCAAGACGGTCCCATCTAAAGGCACAGGCTAATTTCACCGATGGGGGACCTCTGGGATCCATCAAAAACTTTCACGTTAATAGATCCTTCTTTTATTTCGTGCAGTCCTTTACCCAGCTTCATGAGTGTTATCAATGGGCATATATTAAGGCCGGAACCCCCATCAATCGGGATCCTATTGATGAAATAATCTTCATAATGCACGGTGATATGCAATGCTTTGTTATGACCCAGCCCTTCAGACGGCAGCTCGTTCTCATAAAAAGTAATTTTGTGGCTTTCTAACACTTATCCCACCATATTGGCCATTTCGCCACTAGAGATGTTACTTGGCACGTATGTTTCATTCAGTACCTTCAACATAGCATTTTTATGTGCCTTGGAGTTTTGCAACAATGAGAAGATAGATATCTGCGCTGGTGTTCTATAGCTGGTCAATGATTGAATACTCTTTGGCCTATATCTTCCTCCAAAGGTTATCTGGGCATGTTTCAATAATGAGTGGCCAGTTTGAAGCTTGCTTATTTGATTCAGCTAAGTCCTCCAAAGTATAGACTCTTCCAGTCCTTGTCATACCCTATGCAGGAATAGTTTCTTCGAATCTGACTTTGCCCTTCCTCCTAGCCTTGGTTGTATAATCCCAAGGGATAGATTTTGTATGGAACGATGGCATGGTGGTCATTGCCACTGGAGTTGGTGCGGCTAACTATACTTCAAATGGGACATGTTCATTGGGTTGTAAAATTGTAAACTCAAATAGTGTCGGTGCTTTGGCTAATGGCGCCACATCAAACTCAAGCGGGATAGACACGTCTACCTCTGTGATCTCAAATGGTTGAATCTGGGCCATGATGAGGTTAAGGGTAACTGCTAGCTTCTTTGGATCATCTCCCTCTACGATCAATCCAATGGATCCATTGGGATCCCAATCATCCTCTATTTCAATCATGTGAACATCCCCCTTGGGATCTAGTAAGGGGTTGTTGTAAATATTTGGAGCGGCTTCCTTTGCTACAATGACCTTGTTATCCATAAGGGACTGCATCTTGTCCTTTAAAGAACATCATTCGTCGATGGTGTGTCCCTTCATGCCAGAATGGTATGTATAAGATTTGTTTAGGTTAACCCACTGAGAAGGGTTCTCAGGGGTTGAAGCAGGGATGAGGGTGACATAGTCGGCGGTTTTGAGTTTCTCATATAGCTGATCAACGGGTTCGGCAATGGCTGTGTATTATTTTGGGGGCCTCCGATCAAAGTTAGGTCGGGGCCTAAGAAAGTTTTGGCGTGTGAGAGGTGATTGGTAATGAGATGGCTAGGCATTGTAGGCTTGGTATAGATATGCAGGTTACGAATATATGGGCGAGGTAGGCTGATATGTGGGAGGTGGAAGTGACTAAAAGGTTGGTGATGGAGTTTGGTAAGAGGGTGCTTGGTAGTTCGAAACTGACTGATATGTGAGTGGAGTTATAGGGTAGGTCTGGCATTTGAGGTGAGACTTGGTTCTTTGTGCAACCATTACGGCACCCACGTCTCTCTTTTTAGACACTCCACCAGACTGCAAGACCGTATTTGTGGCTTGCAAGGCCTCGAATTTCGTAACCATGCCACTTTTGATACCTTCTTCAATTTGCTCTTCTAGCTTGATGATGTTAGAAAACTTGTGATTTTCAATCAACATTATCTTTTCATAATACTGCGGGTCCTGGGCTTGGACAAAGAATTTGTTCATCTGTTCCTCTTCTAAGGTAGGTCTGACCTTAGCAACTTCTGACCTCCAGCGAGTAGCATACTCGTGAAAGGGCCCGTAAATAATGTCAGCCTATTTGAAAGTCTGCTCCAAAGGCGGTATTGGTTGTTCCAGTGGACAGTACAGACCGTGCCACGGTGGCGACCAGTTGTTAAATTCTTCCCAAGTGTACTCATACCCCAGACCGAAAGTGGTGTCGTGCTTCTTGAGTTTTATGGGTTTAGCAATCCCCTGGAGATTCTTGTCGAGCCCCTTACCAGGTTTGTACACACTCCAGTTCAATATGCTCTCAATCTTTTTGTCCCAGCATTTATCTTTGTCAATAGCATTGATTCGCTCGATGTGGTGATAGGTCTCCCCAACTAACTTTTTTCTCCCTTCTATTGCCAGAATGGTCTGATAGCTGTATATATAATTGCTGCCATCACCGTGAATGATCACTTACTAGTGATTCCATTCAAATTTCACGGCCTGTATAGTGTCGAAGCCACAACCCCTGCAGAATGAATCCAAAGGTGTCCCAATATCAGGTTGTAGGATGCTGACATATCTATCACTTGAAAGTCAACCTCGAACCAAGTCGATCTGGGCCTGTTTCAATAATGAGTGGCCAGTTGGAAGCTTGCTTATTTGATTCAGCTATGTCCTCCGGGGTATAGACTCTTCCAATCCTTGTCATACCCTGTATAGGAATAGTTTCTTCGAATCTGACTTTGCCCTTCCTCCTAGCCTCGATTGTATATTCCCAAGGGATAGATTTTATATGGAACGATGGTATAGTGGTCATTGCCACTGGAGTTGGTGTGGCTACCATTATTTCAAATGGGACATGTTCATTGGGTTGTAAAATTGTAACCTCAAATGGTGCCAGTGCTTTGGCTGATGGCGCCGCATCAAACTCAAGCGGGATAGACACGTCTACCTCCATGACCTCGGATGGTTGAATCTGGACCATGATGAGGTTAAGGGTAACTGCTAGCTTCTTTGGATGATCGCCCTCTGCGATCAATCCAATGGATCCATCGAGATCCCAATCATCCTCTATTTCAATCATGTGAACACCCCCGCCTTTGTGATCTAGTAAGGGGTTGTTGCGAATATTCGGAGCGGCTTCATTTTCTACAATGACCTTATTATCAATTAGGGACTGTATATTGTCCTTTAAATAATGGCATTCATAAATGGTGTGTCCCTTCATGCAAGAATGGTATGCACAAGATTTGTTTGGGTTAACCCACTGAGAAGGGTTGTCAGGGGTTGAAGCAGGGATGGGGGTGACATAGTTGTCAGTTTTGAGTCTCTCATATAGCTGATTAATAGGTTCGACAATGGCTGTGTATTGTTTTGGGGGGCTCCGATCAAAGTTAGGTCGGGGTTTAGGAAAGTTTTGGCGTGTGAGAGGTGATTGGTAATGAGATGGCTGGGCATTGCAGGCTTGGTATAGATGTGCGGGTTGGGAATATATAGGCGAGGTAGGCTGATATGTGGGAGGAGGAGGTGACTAATAGGTTGGTGGTGGAGTTTGGTAAGAGGGTGCTTGGTAGTTCGGAACTGACTGATATGTGAGTGGAGTTATAGGGTAGGTCTGGTATTTGAGGGGAGACTTGGTTCTTTGTGCAACCATTACGGAACCCACGTCTCTCTTTTTAGACACACCACCAAACTGCAAGGCGGTATTTGTGGCTTGTAAGGCCCCGAATTTCGTGACCATACTGCTTTTGATACCTTCTTCATTTCGCTCTCCCAGCTTGATGATGTTAGAAAACTTTTGATTTTCAATCAACATTATCCGTTCATAATACTACGGGTCCTGGGCCTGGACAAAGAATTTGTTCATCTGTTCCTCCTCTAAGGTAGGTCTGACCTTAACAGCTTCCGACCTCCAGCGAGTAGCATACTCCCTATCTTTTTGCTGGATCTCTTGTCGGTATTCACCCCTTTGGAGGTGCTCCATAAGCCAGAGTTGAAGTAGCAAGTTGCAACCCTCAAAGTGTTTTGCACCCTGTTGACACTTTTCCAAGGCTCGGTACATGTCAGCAATTATCATGGGCACAATGCTGAATGATTGCCCGCCAATCCCTTCCAAAATGGTTTTAGTTACCATGGCTTGTCTGGTGTGGGTCCTTGCTTTCTTTGTCGAAAACACTATCAACCCCAGGAAACAAAACATAAATAGGAAGACCCTTCGATGGATGTGTCCCAAAGATGTAATGGAAAACTCATCCAGGTAGTTACTATATGATTTGCTATGACCGTACCTTTCATACAAATAGTCAAAGGGTATGTAGGATTCCTTCAGACATGTCAACTCTAGATTCTTCTTAAGACCCATCATTTTGAGGAAACCTCTACCCTCACGGTTCACAAGCATCAGCAGACCCGGAGTCTCCCAAACTAAATCGGCTAACCCTCCTATCTCTTCTGGCAGGGTTGTCATTTCAAGGTCCCCAAAGCAGAATACAGCTTTTTCACAGTACCAGAATAGTGTAGCAACTTCTATGATCTTGTTGTTGGGTTGGACCTCTAGGAGGGATGGTAGATTTCCCAGATATTTTCGGACAAGAGTTTGATCACTAGAGTGAAGATCCCTCCACCAACTTAGCAACCTTGGACGAATGTTGGTGACCATGCTGAATCTAGGGACTTTGTGTCTCATCTTTCTGCAAGGAAAATAAGGTTAGGCCTTTACCGCCACCGGACTTAACTATTAATACCAACAATTATCATGATGCATTTTAGTTCTCCAAATAAATGCATAGAACGTGGCGATGTCCATTTGGGTTTAGAGAAACCCAATGGACTTTAGACAAGGCTATCTTAAAGGATCATTGTGTGAATAACATAACTGACCCAACTAGGGTTGACCATGATGCATGCACAGTTTAATTGGAATAAACTTTCTATGGTATTTTCGACTAGTACCCATGAGCGGACAACTCAAGGGGGAAAGGCACGGAACAGTCGACTACACCATTGATCGACTGGTTTTACAGCAAATATTCCTTTATAAATATAGGGGGTGACAATAGGAAGAGCACAACCACTTATTATAAGAGTGTCTATGGGATTTTTTTGGCACGAGTGGAATATGATGTTGAGCATGATTATGCAATAAAAATAAAACATGTTGTAACGGGATCAGCGAAGCTTGTGACTTTAATTAGATTTTTGAGCAATCTGCACCCTTGCTTGCTTCGCATTTGAGTTTATTTCTTTTTGTTCTTTTCTTCTGTTCTTGATTCTGGATTGAGACTCATCCCGTTGGTCGTCTCGCACCTTGTGTCTTGAGGTCAACCTGCTTAAGGTACTAAAACAAACAAACGAACGAAATTTTCTGCCTCAGTTTTCACTAGAAAAATTTTGTGAGTTAGTTGTGACACATATCTAAGCAATTAAATCAGGATTGTGTATCTGTGTGAAAGAATCTAGGTTATGCTAGAAGATGATCGGGTTATGCCAGAAAAAGAAAAGGGTCTCGGGTTATGCCGGGACTTTGGAAAGAAAATGTTCCTTGGGTTATGCCAGGGATATTCTCGGGTTATGCCAGGATTTGGAAAGAAAAAGCTCATTGGGTTATGCCAGGAAGATCCTCGGGTTATGCCGAGATTTGGAAAGAAAAAGCTCATTGGGTTATGCCAGGGAGACCTTGGGTTATGCCGGGATTTGGAAAGAAAAAGCTCCTTGGGTTATGCCAGGGAGATCCTCGGGTTATGCCGGGATTTGGAAAGAAAAATCTCCTAAGGTTATGCTAGGGATTTGGAAAGAAAACGCTCCTTAGGTTATGCCAGGGAGATCCTCGGGTTATGCCGGGATTGGGAAAGAAAAAGCTCCTAGGGTTATTTCAGGGAGATCCACGGGTTATGCCGGGGTTTGGGAAGAAAAAGCTCCTAGAGTTATGCCAGGGATTCGGAAAGAAAATGCTCTAGGTTATGCCAGGGGGATCCTCGGGTTATGCCGGGATTTGGAAAGAAAACGCTCCCTAGGTTATGCTAGGGAGATCCTCGGGTTATGCCGGGATTTGGAAAGAAAAAGCTCCTAGGGTTATGCCAGGGAGATCCATGGGTTATGCCGGGGTTTAGGAAGAAAAAGCTCCTAGGGTTATGCCAAGGAGATCCTCGGGTTATGCCGGGATGGTTAAGGAATGGGGTCCTATGCTACCATAATTGTTTTTCTTTTGGGGTTTTTATTGTCAATTCTTTTCTTCTTTATTTTGTTTTTCTTTTTATATATTTTCCTTTTATTTAGAAAAACGCAATGAGAGAATTTTGGGGGGGGGGGGGGTTGGCGGGAACTTCCCTTTCTGTTACTTTCCTGCTGCCAAGTTGTTTTGGCGCTTGCACATTTATTTCTTTCTGGGTTGCACCTGCTTTTTGCACGGTTGCCCTAAATAAGACCTGTTTTCAACAAAGAATAATTTGTTAATTTGAAACGGTTGTTGGTTTCGTGGACTTAATCATCCTATTTGCTTGATCCCGGCCCCTTTTCCGTTGAGAATTTTGCTGCTAGTTGGCCTTGAAGGTGAATCTCTTTTCAAATCGACTGGGTTCAACTCTCGGGGATTCATTATGACTCGCCCGTGTGGGCTCTGTCCTTTCACTTTATTCTGCCTTCGGGACCTTTGTCTTTGACTTTCTTTCTTTTCAAATGTCTTTGCTTTGAGAACATCAAACACTATGGTCAGTCGGGATTGGCTTGACGCATTCGCTGAGGCTGGGCATTTTCTTCGACTCTGACCAGACGTAGCCTGATAGAACAAATCCTGCCACCTTTCTTTGTAGTAATTTCGGAATCAGTGTAAAACTGAAAGGGATTCTTAGAAGGGTATGCAAATAGCAAGCATATGAGTTTAAAGAGAAGCGTCCCTTTCGGGGGAAAAGAAGGACTTATCTGGGGTGCATGCTGACTTTAAATGAACATGACATGCTTCTTGGACTGGACGCCCGACCCACACAAATTTTTCATCTTCTCGTGAACCAATTGATCCGCATTTCAAAACTAGGGAATCTTGCCAGGGCTCTTTTAGTGATGAGATGTATTCTTTTCAGCCGACAACGCCCTTTGCGGGTTTTTGCCAATCGGCCTCTCTCATTTCTCTTCTCACCGTCACCCGATAGTGCTCTTTGCGAGTTTTCACTAAGCGGACTCTCTCATTTTCATTTTCTCTACTCACCATCGCCTTATGGTGCCCGAAGGTTTTCACCGATAAGACTCTCATTTATTTCTATCAATTTGAATTGTATCAGATTCCAACAATGACGTTTTCCACTTCTTTGCCTTTGCCAATTGATCGGAAGGACTTGGACAAGGTTTTTGGGGTAAAAGGATTTTGGGTGGAACTACAACTCTGGAACCATTTCAGCGCATTTAGGATCGAACCATAATATCATCTGCCCCAGTTTCAATTTTTGGGGGTAAATTGGGATTTTGTTTTGGTGTGACTGAACCTCAGGGAGAGGCTGCCTACGTACCCTTTCGGGATCAAGTCAAAACGTAGTTCAGGCGGAAAATTTTGTTTTTTTTGTTCTTTTAGTTTTGTTTTTCTTTCCTTTCTTTTTATTTTTCTTTTTTTTTCTTTTTTCTTTTTTTTGTGTACTTCCGGGTTCCAAAGAGGGTAATCAAAGAAACGGAACCGACTCAAAGGGTTTATGAAGGATTGATAGTGTTTGGGATAGCGGAAAGGAAAGCCTTTGTCATCTCAATTGCACAAAAGCCATCACCCCAGGAGGTCTAGACATAGTACCTTTTTACTGTATCCGCATTGACTGCTGTTTCAAGATCATTTCCTTCAATGTGTCCTAGATACACTGCTCCTTTTGGCAAAATCTTTCAGATTATGTATGGACCTATCCAATTGGGAGCAAACTTTCCTTTTGCTTCTTGGTGACGAGGGAGAATGCGTCTGAGCACAAGCTGTCCCACTTCAAAGTTCCTGGGACGTACTTTCTTGTTATAGGCGCGGGCCATTCTTTGTTGGTACAATTGCCCGTGGCACACTGCGGCCATCTGTTTTTCATTAATTAGTGACAACTGCTCTAGCCGGGTTTTAACACATTCACAGTCCTCGATTTCTGCTTCAACAATTATACGAAGCGAATGGATTTCTACTTCTGCAGGTATGACTGCTTCGGTTCCATAAACCAACAAGTATGGGGTGGCTCCGATTGATGTACGCACTGTGGTGCGGTACCCGAGTAACGCAAAAGGCAGCTTTTCATGCAATTGCCTGGAGTTTTGAATCATCTTTCTCAGAATCTTCTTGATGTTTTTATTAGCTGCTTCGACGGCACCATTGGCTTTTGGCCGATAAAGGGTAGAGTTTCTGTGCGTTATCTTGAATTGTTCACATACCTCTCCCATCAAACGACTATTCAAATTTGCCGCATTGTCGGTAATGATAGTTGCAGGTATACCCAAGCGACAAATGAGATTGGAATGTACAAAATCTACCATAGCTTTCTTGGTGATCGCCTTAAGAGTGATGGCCTCAACCCATTTTGTGAAGTAATAGATTGCAACCAATATGAATCTATGCCCATTTAAAGCTTTCGGCTCGATTGGCCCAATGGCGTCTATACCCCAGGCGACAAATGGCCAAGGTGCTGACATCGGATGAAGCTCCGTTGGAGGTGCATGAATCGAATCATCGTGCACCTGGCATTGATGACATTTTCGAACGAAGCTGAAACAATTCTTCTCCATGGTTATCCAATAATATCCTGCTCGCAAGATTTTCTTTGCCAAAACATATCCGTTCATATGGGGTCCGCACACCCCTGCGTGCACTTCATGCATAATTCTTCCGGCTTCTTCGGCATCAACGCATCTTAGTAAGTTGAGGTCCGGGGTCCTTTTATACAAAACGCCACCACTTAACAAGAAACCACTTGCATGTCGTCTAATGGTTCTCTTCTGCTCCCCAGTGACTTGCTTGGGGTACTCTTGTGTTTTCAGAAATCTTTTGATATCATGATATCAGGGCTGAATGCTGGGTTCCATCTCAACCGCATTACAATAACCGTGTCTTTCTTTGATTTGAATTTCCAAGGGATCAATATGAGCATTGCCTGGGTAAGGCAGCATTGAAGCTAAAGCGGCGAGTGCGTCAACTAGTTCATTGTGACATCGAGGAATGTACCTGAACTCTATTGTCTTTAAGCGTTTAGTGAGATCTTCCACGTATTGCCGGTACGGGATAAGCTTAATGTCTCGAGTCTCCCACTCCCCTTGTGCTTGTCGGATAATCAAATCGGAGTCCCCCATGATCAATAAGTCGTCCACTACCTGATCGATTGCCATATTCATGCCCATGATGCATGCTTCACATTCAGCTGTGTTATTTGTGTAGAAGAATCGAAGTCTAGCTGTAGCTGGATAGTGCTGACCATTGGGTGATATCAAGATTGCTCCAATGCCTACACCTCTTGCGTTTACCGCTCCGTCAAAGAACATTTTCCAAGCATGAGTGTCTTCAGAGATAGGTTCTACTGAATTAACTTCTTCATCTGGGAAGTACGTATTCAATGGTTGGTACTCCTCATCAACCGGGTTTTCTGCTAAATGATCTGCTAATGCCTGGGCTTTCATTGCCGTGCGAGTAACGTAGATTAAATCGAATTCAGTGAGCA